>ML380756.1:0-18722 GCA_005239525.1 Nicotiana knightiana | reverse complement strand
AGAAGAGGGAAGGGGAAAGGGTTTTGTTAAGTTAGGGTTGGGGTATGGGTGGGTGAAGAGGGATTGTGTAATAAGAATAATGAGAAGAAGAAAAGAAATTAAAAAAATTGAAAAAAAAAATTAACAAACTTAAAACATACCTGGACGCGATGGGGTTCGCCGCGGTCGACCGCGGCCGCAATGAAGGAGGGGTTTGGGAAATAGAAGATGCATGACCTTCCACGGTCGCGCCGCGGTTCGTTGTGGCCGTGGTGATCCAAGCCAGAAAAGACGCTTCCTACCGCAGTCGCGCCGCGGTTGACCGCGGCTGCGATGACGGTATTCCGATTTTGTTTTTTATTTTTATTTTTTTTATTTTACCTTACCGGAGTTGTGACTTGACCCTGTCTTCTCCCAATATGCACTCATGGTACCCTGTACACTAGTAAATGGGTTAGTAATGTCTACACCAGTTACAACAACAATACAAAAGAGAAAACAACATAAAATCATGGGTTGCCTCCCATGAAGCGCCTGATTTAACGTCGAGGCACGACGCAAACTCTTGCCATCACTCCTCATTTGTGTATTGGGGCTCCTGCAGAGTTATCACCACACTATCCCCTTTTTCTTCACTCATAACAAGGTACTGTTTCAACTTTTTTCCATTCACTGTGAATTTGTTCGTCCCATCTTCTGATTCGATCTCTACAGCTCCACTTGGGAACATTTGCACTACTTTGAATGGAACTGACCATCGGGAATTCGACTTACCTGGGAACAATCTCAATCTTGAGTTGTATAATAGCACTAGTTCATCGGGTTTGAAGTTTCGATCCAAATGTGCTTGTCATGCATCAATTTCATCCTTTCTTTATACAATCGAGCGTTCTCGAATGCGTAGAACCGGAATTCCTCGAGCTCATGCAGCCCATTAATTCTGTCGGTGCTCGCTGTTTCCATGACCAAATTCAACTGCCTCAGTGCCCATAGTGCTCTATGTTCGAGCTCAATCGGAAGGTGGCATGCCTTACCAAATACCAACTTGTAAGGTGACATACCAATTGGGGTTTTGAAGGCTGTGCGATATGCCCACAATGCATCGTCCAACTTCATGGCCCAATCCGTTCTTGTTGCATTCACCGTTTTGAGAGGACACTTTTAATTTCCCTGTTGGACACTTCAACCTGCCACGGTGAGGCTGCCTTGTGGCGAACACCATACTTCTCCAACAAGCGTGCAAACTCTCTATTGCAAAAGTGAGATCCACCATCGCTGATTATGGCCTGGGGGTGTCAAAACGGGTGAAGATGTTTTTCTTTAGTAAATCGGTCACCCCCTTTGTATCATTGGTTGGGAGAGAAACTGCTTCGACCCACTTCGAGACATAGTCAACGACCACCAGTATATACTTATTACCGTAAAAGCTGACAAATGGCCCCATGAAGTCGATTCCCCACATGTCAAATACTTCCACCTCTTGGATTGTGGTCATTGGCATCTCATGACGACGAGATATGTTTCCCGTCTTTTGACATTCATCGTATATTTTTACCCAGGTATGAGCATCCTTGAACAATGTAGGCCAGTATAGACTTGATTCTAGTACCTTTGCTGCTGTTCGGACTCCTACAAAGTTTCCCCCATATGGCGAAGCATGACAGGCCTGCAAAACAGAGGGTTGATCTTGCTCGGGGATACACCGCCAGATCATGTTATCAACACATATTTTTAACAATAAAGGCTTATCCCAAAAATAATCACGACAATCCCAGAAAAACTTTTTCTTTTGACTCGAGGAGAAATCGTGCGGTACTATACCACATGCCAAGTAGTTAGCAATATCAGCATACCATGGTGTCTCCTCCATTGTCATTTCCAGTAATTGCTCATCCGGGAAGGTCTCGATGATATCTCCAACCTCTGTTCTCTTTTCTACCCCTTCTAACCTTGAGAGGTGGTCTGCCACTTGGTTGTCTATTCCCTTCCGGTCATGAATTTCCAGGTCAAACTCTTATAGCAAGAGAACCCAGCGAATCAGGCGGGGTTTTGACTCCTTCTTTGCTATCAAGTACCTAATGGCTGCATGGTCAGTATAAACAATAACTTTTGAGCCAATCAAATATGTCCTGAATTTGTCGAAGACAAACACTACAGCGAGCATTTCCTTTTCAGTGACCGTGTAGTTCAACTGTGCACCACTAAGCGTCCTGCTTGCATAGTAGGTGGGGTGCATAATTTTCTCCTTGCGCTGCCCCAAGACCGCTCCTATCGCATAATCACTGGCATCGCACATCAGTTCAAATGGTTGCTCCCAGTCGAGTGCAACAATGATGGGTGCGGTCACCAGTCTCTTTTTCAGCTCCTCGAATGCCAACCTGCAAACATCAGAAAACACAAAGTGCTGGTCTTTTTTAAGCAGCTTACATAAAGGGTTAGCAATTTTTGAAAAATCCTTGATGAACCGCCTGTAGAAATCCGGCGTGCCCAAGGAAAATCCTCACTGCTTTCACTGAAGTAGGTGGTGGTATCTTCTCAATCACGCCAACTTTCGCATAGTCTACTTCAATCCCCTTTTTGGACACTCTATGTCCCAGCACTATTCCTTCTTGTACCATAAAATGGCACTTCTCCCAGTTTAGCACCAGATTTGTTTCCACATATCGTTTGATCACCCTTTTGAGGTTATGGAGTCAATCTTCGAATGAATCTCCTACCACGGAGAAATCATCCATAAACATTTCCATAATGTCTTCAACCATGTCGGTAAAGATGGCTAACATACACTGCTGGAATGTGGTCGGTTCATTGCAAAGCCCAAAGGGCATTCTCCGAAAGGCAAAGATGCCATACGGACATGTAAAGGACGTTTTTTCTCTATCTTCTGGGGCTATTGAGATTTGATTGTACCCTGAGTGTTCGTCAAAGAAACAAAAGTGGGATCGCCCAGCTAATCTGTCCAACATCTGGTCAATGAATGTCAAAGGGAAATGGTCCTTTCGGGTGGTTGAGTTTAGTTTCCTATAATCCATGCAGATCCGCCACCCGGTGACTGTACGAGTTGAGATCAACTCGTTATTATCATTTTGTACAACAATCATTCCGCTATTTATTGGTACACATTGAACGGGGCTCACCCAATTGCTGTCAGAGATGGGAAAGATGATGCCCGCGTCCAACCACTTAATAACCTCCTTTTTCACTACCTCTTTCATGTTCGGGTTCAGCCTTCGTTGATGTTCCATGGAAGGTTTGTGCCTTTCTTCCAGAAGAATCTTGTGCATGCAGAAGGCCGGGTTGATACCTTTTATGTCTGCCATGGTCCAACCAATGGAAGTTTTGCACTCTTGCAACACTTTCAATAATTGTTCAACCTGCACAGCTAGCAAACCAGATGATATGATAATAGGTAAAGTAGAGTTGGGACCCAAGAAGGCATACCTGAGGTGGGTTGGAAGTGGCTTCATCTCCAGTTGTGGTGGTGTCTCAGCTGATGGTTTTTCAGGTGGTGAGGCTCTTTCTTCTAAATAGAGGGGCTCAAATCGGGGGTTTTCTCTTCCAAAATCCTCGGCCTTCGAGTGCCATAACCCACTCTGCCAACCCTTCACCATCCATTTCCTCTAAATTTGTTAAACAAGATCCCAATGTATCTTTGGCATTAAGGGTCTCATCTTCATCATGTAGGATCACATCCACGTCCTCCACTAGGGAGAAATTTTCATATTCACTAGGTCTCCTCATGGATTGTTGGACGTTGAATATAACTTCTTCATCGTTCAACCTCATTTTTAATTATCCAGTCTCGCAATCAATCAGTGCTCTCCCAGTGGCTAAAAATGGCCTTCCCAAAATGATGGGAATCTCCTCATCGACTTGGCAGTCCAGAATGACAAAGTCAGCAGGGAATACAAACTTCCCCACTTTCACGATCACAACATCAAGAATCCCTATCGGTCTTTCAACTGTGCGGTCAGCCAATTACAACAACATCGAAGTCGGCCTAGCTCTACCAATTCCCAGCTTTGTGTAGATTGCCGAAGGCATTAAGTTTATGTTGGCTCCTAATTCACACAATGATTTTGCAAAAGCATAACTTCCAATGGTGCACGGAATGATGAAACTACCTGGATCAGACATCTTTTGAGCCATGGGTCTAGTCACTATCGCACTGCATGTCTGGGTCAGAGTCACTATGGACAGGTCCTGAAAATAAAATTTCCGCGACATCAAGTCTTTCATCATCTTTACATAGCCTGACATTTCCCTCAAGGCATCCATCAAAGGAATATTCAATTGAATCTGACGAAGCATCTCCATAAATTTCCTGTATTGATCCTCTTTCTTTTGTTTTTCCAATCTCTGAGGGAATGGTGCATGCATCACTTTTTATCCACTGCTTGCTGGTTGTTCTTTGTTAGAATTGTGTGGCACAAGAGGAGCCACTTGTTCTGCAACTTTTTCACTTTCTTTGGCTTTACCCTTTTCAACCTGGGCTTGTTCAACCACCACTTCAGTGAGTTCTGCTGATTCATCTATCTCGACTGGAACTAGAGTGGCTGGCATAGTCTCTCTTCTGGTTTGAGCAACCTCTTGCTCCCTGTCTAAGTCTCTCCCATTCCGGAGACTGACTGCCATCAGCTGATTCGGGTTTTTCTCCTTTGGGTTGATGTTTGTGTCGGCCGGCAATGCTCCCGGGAAGGGGGGGGTTATTTAAGGCCATGGACAGCTGTCCCAATTGAGTTTCAATCCCCTTTATTACTGAATCATGTGCTGCCAACTTTTTTCCTGCATCTTACCATTTGTGCCAATGAGTTGCTGCAGCATACCCTTGATCTCCACCATGTTGCTGTCTTGCTGCTGATGAGGTGGTTGGTATGTCATTTGTTGCTGGTGTTGCTGCTGATAGCCCTGTTGTCTCTGATATGGAACCACTTGGCCTTATGGCCGTACACCTCCAGGTTGTGGTATGTTAGGTCTGTTCTGCTGGTTGGGTGCTGGCCCCTACTGTTGTCCTCCTTGTCTCTGACCCCCAAAATTGTTAACATAATTCATATCTTCTCTGGGACCCTGGTTATCACCTTCTCCACTCCATGAACACACATAATATTGATTGATGCAAGGGGTACAAAGTCCTCCATTTGTTGTATCAACGATATGCAATTGCTTTGTACCCATCTCGTCAATATTCTTCGTCAGTATACTCATCTGAGTCATGAGTGTCGCTATGTTCTCTGCATGTGAATTATTTGGGTCAAGAGGAACTGAATGCACTATTGGTTTCAGGGTCGTACCTCTCATCATCCATCCTGAATTCTTAGCCATCTTGTCAAGAAGGACTTTGCACTCAGTAATGTCTTGCTCAGAAAAGAACCCCCAGCTGAAGAATCCACATTTGCTTTCAAATTGTCCGCTAGCCCCATGTAGAATCTCTGGCCGAGCATCTGGTCTGGAATACCATGGTGAGGACACTTCACTAGCATCCCTTTGAATCTTTCCCAAGTTACCTGCAAGGTCTCAGCGGGCTTCTGCTTGTACTGCAATATCTCGTCAATCTGTTTTGCAGTTTTGTTGGGAGGGTAGAACTTATTCAGGAACTGCTTAACTAATTTCTCCCATGTGGCAAGGGAGTTTATTGGGAGTGAATTCAGCCAAATCTGAGCTTCCCCAGTCATTGAGAAAACGAACAGTAGCAGCTTGATGGCTTCCGGGGTCACATTTGGCTGCCTTTGGGTCACACAAATTGACAGAAACTTTTTTAGGTATTATTGAGGATCTTCAATGTGTGACCCGGAGAACAATCCCTTATTCTGCAGAAGATGCATCATATTGTTGGTGATCTGAAATGTCTCCGCTTGTATTTGGGGTACAGCAATGGCAGTGTCCAGGTTGTCAGCTGTTGGATGTGCCCAATCATATAGTGCATCTTCTGGCATAAGAGGTTCCACCCCTCCATAGTTTAGTCCAAGAGGTACCCAGTTGTTTGCGTTGACGTTATCCACATTTTCCATTTCAAGTTACGGTAAGTGTTTGTCCTTCTTGTTAGCACGGTTTAATGCTAGAAATGTTTTCTTGGGGTCTGAGAGTCCTTCAAGAAGTTCACCAGTCCTCGAAGAGTTTCTAGGCATACACCTGCTTCACACAAGAATTCAAACGTGAGAATTTCAATGAAAAAATATTTAACACCGTAGAAAATTGAGATAAACTAATAATTCTAGAGATACTTCTAAGTTGTAACAAATAACACCGTTAGTTCACCGACAACGGTGCCAAAATTTGATCACGCCCAACTGTGCCTTAAAAAAGACAAAGCGGTCGTTGCAAATATAATCCGGTTTAAAGTCCGGAGTCGAATCCTCATGGAACTAACCTACCTATTACAACTCTCAATGATGCTAATGTAAGCTCAGACACTTTTCCGGGTGCAGTATTTTTATCATTAATTGTTTGTATTTTATTAATTAAAAGGACTTATATTAAAAAATAACAATATTTAATATTAATGATAAATCAATGGTAGAAAGATCTAGGACGGTGATTTCCCCAATTGCTAAACTAATTCTGACTCATTTGCTATACTCTCACCGTGTTACTCTATGAGGATTATGAGCTATGGGTTATTGTAATTATCTCTCGATCAACTACAATAATTTACTAGAGCATTCTCTCGAACTACTCTCCCTAATAACTTATGCAGCTCTAATTTATCCTACCAAAGTTTCGTTATCTCTAGCCCCACTTTTAAATTCAAGTAATGAATATCTTCAATTACCCAAAAGTGGAGTTGTTCAACAACAATCTAACCTGGTATTTTTTTCTCAAGCAATTAGACACGATTAATCAAGGGCCCATTCAATTAATCACCATACAAAGCATAGTTGGACAATCTTAGATTAAACCCGGATCAATTATAATATTGAGTCAAAACATCATCTAACAATTGGTTCTATCAACCCTAGACGGATTGTTTAGCTACTCATGCTAAAACACAAAGAAAGCATAAAATAATTCATAATTCCCAAAATAATGACAAAAGATGGAGAATAGAAAAACTATAATTGTAGCCTGGTCTTCTCACACTTGTTCTTGCCTCCAAAGTCAGTCTAAAAACAAGCCTAAACTTTCTTGGACGAGTTTATAGGGTTAGGCTAATTTCTCCCATTTTTTTGCACTTAAGTCCCTGCAATTGCTGGGCTCTTTCTGGATTGACCGCGGCCGTGGCAGAACGCGGCGCGACCGCGGTGGTTTGCATGAGTTCTACCTCGCATTGTTTTGCCCATCGCGTTCCAGCCGCGATCGACCGCGGTCGCGGTGGGCTCGACTCCAGCCCTCTTCACCTTTTTCTTGCTTCTTTTCACTCGAGTTCTTCTAGATTGGCCTTATACTCCCGCGATTGACTCCAAAACGCTCCAAAATATCTTCCGAACATGGATTATTTCCTACAAAGCATAAAAACACTATTTAAAGCATTTTGTTGTCATTTTTGCGCTTAAAACAACACTAAAGTATGATTCATTAAGAGTGTAAATAGCGTCTATATAGCCTACTATCATGCGTATCCGTCATTGGTCCAAGAAATCCTAGATCTTATTTTCCAATAGTCTTATTCAATTTTGAGGATACCATTATACTCTTTTTGAAGTTTATCTTTAAGGTTTTTGAGGAAGTCACTCGTGTGGTAATGGTTACAGGCTTGGAGGCTATTTAACCTAGCTAAAATTCTCCTTTTTTTTTCTAAATATGTCACCAAAGGTAGTGTCTTTTCATCTAATTACTTGATCTAACAATTCGTTTTGGCAGTTATAAGGTTCTTGTTTTTCTAACTGGAGTATACAACATTAACAAAATCAGGATGGTTACACCAAAATGGTTCTAGGCGAAAAGGCTTGGGACCTAAATTAAAGTTGTTACTGGAGAAGATAAGGAGTAGAGGGTTGTGGTTATAGTACGTTTTTAGGAGGTGAGTGACGAAAGCATTAGGGAAAAAATCAAGCCAATTTTCATTAACTAAAACACGATCTAAGCGCTCCATAATAAGTCCCTTTGATTTCTTTCTATGGCTGGACCAAGTGAACTTTCATCCTTTAAAGTCGATATCAATTAATTTTCAATCACTAATATATTTTCATACTAAGAAAGACCTTTTTAAATTAATGGGTCTACCAACAAATTTTATCTTTTTCCAAAAAGACATCATTAAAATCTCCATCCACCATCTAGGGCCCTTTGTAACTTTTATTAATATTCTTAAGGTTACCCCTAGATTATTCCTACTATTAGTGCATGTACTAGCATAGAAAGAACTAAAAAGACAAGTTTTACGAGTGGTAATTACCTTAATCATTACATGGATGTCTTGATCTCTTCGGATGAAGCTGTGGACATTAACAAAGTTGTTGTTCTAAAGGATGACCATCCCTCCTGCTTGTCCTTCCGCAGGTATTTCGATCATTTTAGTGAAGTCATGATCATTTAGAAGTGCAGTGTGGGATGCCATTCTTTTTTCAAGTAAGGTGAGTATGCAGGGTCTATGGGTGTCAATAAGGTCACAAAAACACCTACAAAAATTTTCATTATTTGCTCCACGAACATTCCACAGGATAATCCTAGTCGGTCTATTCATCAATGAGTTTTGGTGGTTGGTTACATTCCTACCCGCATCTTGTAAGAGATGTGGGGTTCCTCTGAGGCAAGGAACTAGGATCGCAACATGTTTCCCTATAGTTGGGTCTTGGGGAGACCTGATGTCTAGGGAGCACTTGTACAGTGCCGTTGAACAGCTGAAGATGAAATTCTTATCCTGCATGTCCCTGAATAGTAATATTTTTACCTCTCTTAGGCTTCCAAATTCCACTCTCAGCTCGAGGAAGTATGGTTCTATTTCATCTGCCTCGACCTCTTGGTTTGGTATTTGATTGTTCTCGTTGTGGGTTGGAATCTCTTGCATGGGAGCTGGTATATTCTCCTGTGGTGGGTTATGAGGTTGTTGGGGTTGATCTTTGCATGGAACAAAAATAAGGCTGAGAGTGGTAAGTTACTCCGGTAAGAAGAATGGCAGGTTGATTGGTGGTAATGGTGGTATTTGATTGTTAGAAAGTGGAGGAATGTTCCAGTGTTCATGCATATCCTGGATTAGATTGAGATTGAGGTTGGAAGTTAGTGGATGTAGAATGTTATTGATCCACATCTGGTTGACATAGTTGTTCATGGCCAGATGCATCCCCTCCGAGACTAGTTGTGCTAGGTACTAGAAGTTTTGGATGATTATAATAGTTTCCTGCCTATTGATCTCCATATTGAACGAGATTGTATGGACCATGAGTCCCATTTCGATCCAGGAGAGTGGTTGGTGGTTGTGTGGAGAGGTGTAGTAGATTGGAGGATTGGGAATTTGAATGGGAAGATTGTTCATTATTTGGTGGCGTTGGTGGCTTAGAATTTGGATGAGCCTATTTCTTCTCCTTAAAGACAATGGAATCATCAACATGATTTTGTGGTTAATATATATTGGAGGTGTTTTTGAAAGTAGGAGTGATGATATTAGGTATCGATAAATCAATACTTATAGATTCTATTTGCATGCAGAGGGTTTGGGATAACATAGAGGATTTTCTAAGATCTTTCGATGGAATTCCTAGGGATATTTGTGAATTACCATTGCCCATGTAGTTCTCGCATGCATTAAGTGGAGACAGGTGCTGGCTGTTAGTGGTAGCTGTGTTTATAGTGTCCACAGTTTTGAGAAAATCTGGACATGTGAAAATGTCTTTAGAAGGTAGATGTTGCAAATTGATGTGGTTAGTAATGGGATTGGTAGATTGGGGGGATTAGAGTGTGAGTAATTACCTGAGGTGGAGTGTTTGGGAGGTTCTAATAATTGAGAAGTTGGGTACTACGTGGTTATTGGCCTTGTTACTAGAGTCCAAATCAGAGGCCATGCATTGGTCTATTAGAAAACCTTCCTTTATGCACAAGGTTGTATTTTCTAAATCTGTGGGCGGGATTTGTAGATCTAAAAATTTGTTCAAATTCTAAAGATGATTGTGGGATGAGCCTCTTAAGAGGGTTTGAGATCGCTTCTTGTCTATGATAGATTTATTAGTGGGATCCCTGCTAACATATTTAAGTTTTTGTGTGGTTCAAGTACTTACATGTTTCTGCATTGAACATTTTAACATTAGTACCTTCATCCTCGTGATTGGAATTAGCCTTTCCTCGTGGTAAAATGTTTCGTTTTCTTGAGAAAGAGAAAATCTTCCATTCCTCTTCTTCTAGAGACAATGTTTGTGGTTGTTGGTTATCTATCGTATTGGGATATACCACTAATTCCATATGGCCAGTTGGTTGTTTAGAATAGGGGCATTATATAATTGTGTGACCTAACCTGCCACAGTTTTTGCAAAGGAAGTGTTCACCTTCATATTGAATTAAATGCTTGTGTGTTCCAATGAGGATGTAGGGTTTGACTGGTGTGTCCATAAGGACTTCAACGCAGAGTCGAGCATATCTTTCCCTAACAGTTGCAGATGTGCACGCGTCGATCTTAAGAAGCCTACCAATTCTATTTCCAATCTTTTGTAGTACTAGGCCATCGTAGAATTTAGTTGGGAGGTGAGGTAGTCGAATCCAAACTGCTGATATGTGTGGTTTGGCCCCATTTGCTACAAAATTTGGAGTCCACCTCTGTATTGATAGGTAGTACCTATTTATGAACCATGGCCCATGTTGCAGTGCTCGTGCCAACCTAAGCCAATTAGTGGAAAAGATTCTGTGATTTTCCATATTTCTTGAACCTTTTTTTTGAGGTAGTGGTGCTGGATTCTCTTACCAAGTATTTTTATTATTAAAGAGTATCTCCAAGGATGGTAGTGTTAAGTTTTATTCAAAATTTTCAATGATGACAATGTTATCTTAATTTGGTATGCAGGTTTGCAGGAATCAAAATAAGCAAAAAGGAAAGAATACCAATGAGATGTTGTCCAAACATATGATTGCTGAATTAATGGACAAGAAAAAGGAATCACATTTTAGCTCATCTATTCAGCCTCAATCAAAGGAGATCAGATTACTAATCAAGGAAGTTATTGCCAGCAAATATTCAGTATCATTAAATAAGCTCAATCAAAGGCTTGAATGTCTCCTCAATATAAGCCTGTGATAAGGAAAGTCACGATCGAATCCGGCCCTCTCAAGAGCAGGATTCGAAGAGGCACCCCTTGGGTCAATTCCCTTTGAAGATCTCGTGCTTCTATTTTCGGTCAAGGCTCAACGGCTCTCTCCTCTCCTATAAGACGTCTGCTAAGATCAAATGGAAAACTTGCGCAACTACACAAATTTTTTTTAAGTCTCTCTACTTCTTAGCCTAAACACTGCAATCCTTAGTTTATCAGTGTCTCAAAAGATAGGAATAGTTAGAACACAAAAGAGAGTTGTGTCATTATTCAGAATTCATTGTTGCTATACTTCGTTGGTGGTGAATGAATCAAAACCATTTGTATTGTAATACTTTCAAGATCTAAAAGGAACCCTTGTGACCAAAGGAAAACTGGATGTAAGTAACACACTGATACCGAACTAGTATAAAATTGTTGTGTGTCATCTTCTTTATATTTACTGTTATCTTACACTCTGCTCTTTATCTAGTCAACTAAAATCATCGTTAGTGGAATAATTTTTTAATAGACCACAATTCACCCTCCCCCCCCCCCTTGCACTTTCAATTGGTATCAGAGCAAGACTCACAATCTCTGCTTAACAGTTGGTGAGAAAAAGATCATGGTATCTAACACTGTTGTTGGTCACTATTTCCAAAAGGAACCTCTCAGGTTCAACCTCCTTATTTCAACAGACAACACTTTCCTCACTGTAAAGTGCGTATGGAATCATACACGATGTCATATGACATTAAAGTTTGGCGTGTGATCAAGAAGGGAAATCTTCCTATCCCACCAAAGAAGGATGCAAATGGTCAAGTCATCGTATCAACTGATTCTCTTTACTTGGATGAATACACTGATGAACAAGATGATGTCATAACTGTAAATGCCAAATAAAAAAAATCTACTGTACAATGCTATCAGTGGAGAAGAGTATGCAAATATATCAAATTGTGAAATAGCCAATGAAATGTGGGACAAACTGGAGGTCACATATGAAGGAACCAACAAAGTGAAAGAAACTAGGATAAATATTTTGGTTCGGGACTACGAGCTATTTCAAATGAAGGATGGAGAATCAACATAAGATATGTTCTCCAGGTTCAACAAAATTCTTGGAGATCTGAAGTCTTTTGGCAGACCTATCAAGAGTGGTGAACATGTTAGAAAAATTCTCAGGAGTTTACCTACCATTTGGCAGCCAAAAGCCATCGCTTTGGAATGTCAGGATCTTGACAAAATTTCCTATGATGAAGTTAGAGGTGATCTAATTGCTTTTGAGAAAACTCACTTGGATAGAAGAGAGAAAGAAAATCGTTGCCTAAGGCAACTGTGGCTGAACTAGAAAATGAAGAAGAAGAAGGAGGAGGAGGAGAACAAGATGAAAACATTGCCATGCTCTCTCAAGTTGTAACAAGCATGATGAGGAAAAATAGGAATAGCAGAAGAGGGAAGCCTAACTTCAGGAACGGAAGAATAAACAATTAAACTGATAAAAATGATGGAAGGTGCTACAAATGAGAAAATTTTGGTCATATTCAAGATGATTGTCCTGAATTAAAGAAGAAACTCAACAAAAACATGCAAAAGAAGAAATCCTTCAGAGCATGGAGTGATGAAGAAGAGTCTTATCATGAGGAAATTGCTAATATATGTTTCATGGAAATAAATAAAAATAAAGATTCAGGAGAGCTTGGAGTAATGGCAGATAGCAATGATGAGGAAGACGGCCAAAGAGAACTTGGTCTTATGGCAGACAAAGGAAATAGTGAGAAAAACCGCAAGAAGAATCGAAAAGGAAAATAGTATCTCGACAACGCGTGTTCCAGACATATACTGGTGACAAATAATTGTTCAAATCAGTCACCAAACTAGATGGAATAATAGTTACCTTTGGAGACAAATCCAAATGAAATGTAATTAGTGTTGGAAAAGTTCCTCTGAGCTCAAATGTGATGTCGATGAAGTCTACCTAGTTGATGAACTTGAGTATAATCTTCTCAGCATTAGTCAACTATGTGAAAATGACTATGAAGTTCATTTTAAGAAACATGGCTGGTTTATAGAAGGTGACTCAGGTAAAATCATTCTTTCAGGTAACAGAGACAGAAATGTCTATACTATTAGCAATTTAGATAATCTTGTAGATCAAATTTGTCTTACTTCCATGATTGATGATCCCTAGGTCTGGCATAGAAAACTTGGTCATGCCAACTTGCATACTATTCAAAAGCTTTCTAAACATGATCTTGTAATCGGTCTTCCAAAACTAGATTTTTCAAAGGATCATATCTGTGATACATGTCAGCTGGGAAAACAAATTTGTTCTTCTTTCAAAATTAAAAACAATGTTTCCACCTCCAAACCTCTTCAATTGTTTCATATGGATTTATTTGGTCCTACTAGAACTGCTAGCATAGGTGGTAGAAAATATGTTTTTGTCATTGTGGATAATTTTTCTAGATTTACCTGGGTTATGTTTCTAAGTCACAAAGATGGTGCTCTAAAGAATTTTGAAGTTTTCTGTAAGAAGTTTCAACGAGAAAAGGGGTACTCCATCTCTACTATCAGGAGTGATCATGGAGGAGAATTTGAAAGCAGAGCTTATGAAAATTTTTTCGACGATCAAGAAATCTCACACAACTTCTCTTCACCAAGATCACTGCAGCAAAATGTAGTAGAGCGTAAAAATAGAACTTTAAAGGACATGGCAAGAACCATGATTGTGAAAAACTCCTTACATCATCATTTCTAGGCAGACGCTGTAAGTACAACATGCCACATCATCAATAGGTGCCTGATTCAACCAATTATCAAAAAGACTCTGTATGAGCTATGGAATGGTAAGAAATCCAATATCAGCTATTTTCACCCTTTTTGGATGCAAATGTTTTATCCACAATAATGGAAAGGACAATTTGGGTAAGTTTGATCCTAAGAGTGATGAAGATATATTTTTTGGTTACTCTCCTTTAAGTAGGGCATATAGAGTATACAATAAAATAACTTTGTGCATTGAAGAATCAATCCATATTTTTTTTTGTTGACACTAAACCTTGCCCAAGGAATGAAAAATTTCCTGAAGATGAGGAAATCTCTTTTGTCTATAAATATGTTATTGTAGGAAAGGATCATCAAAGTGAGTCAGTTTTTCAACAGACTCAATCAGCTGAAGAACTCGTAGAAGATCTCGAACTGTCTCAAGCAGATCAGTCGACTAATGTAGAAAGAGAATCTTCCTCAAACACTCCAACACTACTAGAAATTCGGAAAAAACTGATCAAGAAAAACCGACCAACTTTGGTCGGTCAAAAAACCGACCAAAGTTGGTCGGTTGGTCGGTTTTTTAAAATATTTTATTTTTTAATTTTTTTTACGAAACCGACCAACTTTAGTAGGTTTTTTAGCGCAAAAATGCGAGAAACTATTTTTGGGTCCCGCAAAATTTATTTTCAAGAAACCGACCAACTTCGGTCGATTTTTCAATTAAAATAAATAAAAATTAATATTAAAAAACCAACCAAAATTGATCAGTTAAGTCGGCCGATCATTTTAAAAAAATCGACCAACTTTGGTCGGTAATTTTTTTTTTTTTTAAAACCGACCAACTTTGGTCGGTTATTTTCGTGCGAAAATACAATTAAAGAGTATAAATCAAATAAAAGGCAATCTTAAAACAAAATGCACCAATGGTCTAGTGGTAGAATAGTATCCTACCACAGTATAGACCCCGGTTCAATTCCCAGATAGTGAATCTTTTAATTAAATAATTAAAATACCAACCAACTTTGGTCGAAAAAAAACCGACCAACTTTGATCGGTTTTTTTTGCAATTTTTTTTGAATTTAATTACCTACCAACGTTGGACGGTAATTTCCGACCAACGTTGGTCAGTAATTTCCGACCAACTTTGGTCGGTATTCCTTTTTGACCATCAAAATACCGTCCATACATAAATGGTCGCATTTTGGTCTGTAATTGGCCATAACCGACCAACTTTGGTCATTTTTTTGGTCGGTTTTTGGCGGATTTCTAGTAGTGCAAATGAATGAAAAAGTGAACCTGGGTATCCTCACAAATTCATTATAGGAGATCCACATGAAGGAATAACTACAAGAAGGTCATAAAAGAACAAATTTCATGTAGCTCTTATTTCTCAACTTGAGCCAAAGAAAGTGGAAGAAGCTCTTAAAGATACTCACCGAATAAGTGCTATGAAAGAGGAACTAGATCAATTTGAAAGAAATAAATTATGGGAATTGGTTCCAAGACCTTCAAACTCCTCTATCATTGGAACTAAGTGGGTATTCAGAAACAAATTGAATGAATCAGGTCAAGTGGTTCGAAATAAAGCAAGATTGGCTGCTCAAGGATACTCTCAGTAAGAAGGAATCGACTATGATGAAACCTTTGCACCTGTAGTAAGACACGAATCCATACGAATACTATTTGTTTTCGCTTCTCACAAAGGATTCAATTTATTTCAAATGGATGTTAAAAGTGTGATCCTAAATGGCTACATTTCTGAAGAAGTATATGTGAAGAAACCACCAGGATTTGCAAACGTCGCCTTTCTTGATCATGTACACAAGCTGACTAAATCTTCGTACAGTGTCAAACAAGCTCGTGCCTGGTATGAAGTGTTAAGTTCTTTTCTTCTAAATCAAGAGTACAAAAGAGGTAATATCGATACAACTCTTTTTATTAAGCACTCCAGTTAAGGTAATATTATTACTCAAATCTATGTAGATGATATTATTTTTGGTAGTCCTAACTCTGTTCTTTGTGAAGAATTTGCTCTTTCCATGAAAGGAGAATCCGAAATGAGCATGATGGGAGAACTTACATTCTTTCTCGGACTTCAAATCAAACAGTTTCCTAAAGGGATTTTCATTAGCCAAACCAAGTACTCTAAGGAGCTTATCAAAAAGTTTGGCATGGAAAATGCTAAGTCAATTGGCACTCCAATGAGTCCAACAACAATGCTCGATGAAGATAGCAATGGAATAAAGGTTGATGAAACCATGTATAGAGGAATGATTGGATCCCTATTATATCTCACTGCTAGTCAACTGGATATTATGTTCAGTGTGTGCAAATATGCAAGATTTCAGTCGGCTCCTACGGAATCCCATCTTTCTACTGTTAAACGAATTATTAGATATTTAATTGGTACCTCTGAGCTAAGATTATGGTATGACCGTTCTAACAATTTTTCTCTAAGAGACTTTTCAGATGCAGACTTTGCAGGTGACAAGATTGATAGAAAAAACACAAGTGGCACGTGTCAAATCTTGGAAAATGCTTTAGTATCTTGGCATAGCAAGAAAAAAAATTGTGTTGCCTTATCATTAACTGAAGCAGAATATTTAGCTATTGGAAGTTGTTGTACACAAGTTCTATGGATTATGAATCAACTTCTCGACTATGATTTATCTCTTACCTCTACTCCTATATTTTGTGATAATAACAATGCTATCTGTTTTATCAAAAAATTATGTGCATCATTCTAGAGCAAAGCATATATAAATAAGCATCATTTTATCCGTGATCATGTTGCTAAAGGTGATATTGTTTTAGAATTTATTAGTACTGATTCTCAACTTGCTGATATTTTTACAAAATCACTTTTGGAAGAAAGATTTTAATTCCTTCAGAAAAAGATTGGCATTATGCCAAATTTGTAAATCAAATATTTTACCGTGTTCTAAATTATTTTATTTCCTTAAGTATGTGTGGTTTAATTAATTTTTGCGTAAGTGTAATAATTGCTTCTTCATCAGTACCGTCGATCAGTCACTTCAGAAGCATCACTTCCTTCTGAACCTGTCTTTTCCTTTTAACCAAGGCGTCTCTTCGTTCCTCCTAAAAGCACCAATGAAAACCCTTCCTTCTCTGTTACTCTCTCCATTCTCATCAAGAAAACCCTCTCACCATGGCTAAAAGAAACCCCTCTTCTTCTGCTGCAACCAGACGCAGTCGAAGATTTCAAAAACCCCTCAACCTTGAAGAACCTGTGGATGTGAAGTCGTCCATTGACTCAGATTTTCTTAGAACGGACGATGAGAGTAGTGAATCTTTTGAAAATCCTCCCATTAGCCAGAGGAAAGCAGGCAAAAGACCTATGGACCAAACCCCCAAAAAGGCTGCATGCAAGAAAGAAAAAGTGTAAAACACGGATTTTATTCATGAGGACAAGTTAATCTTTTATGGCCCCAGTGAAAAAGCAAGGTTTGAGTCCTACAAGTCAAAATCTATGACTTATGGACGCTCTATAAGTCTCTCTATCATGAAAAATCTCCACTGTGATGTGTCTGCTATATTTGATTTTTAGCTCCTTTCTTCTCTGGTTGATACCATTGGAAACTCTGTTTTGAGGAACCAGTAAGGATGTTTTATGCAAACCTTTTTGTGAATGATAAAGATGATTTGGAATCAATGGTGTTGTGCACTAGAATTGTTTTGGATTCTTATCAATTTGAAAAGATTTTCTCTGCTAAGTTTAGTGGGTTTGATGTGTTTGTGCAAAATTAGTGGCCAAAAGACTTTGAAGTTTCCTTTGATGAAGCAAAAACCTTTTTGTCTGATAACCCTCCTGATATTGGTCCCAAAAACCTTAAGTTTGAACATCGTGTCTTGGCCCACATGATTGCTACTACTATTCTCCCCAGAACTGGGTCCCTTAGCTCTTTGTCCACTAGAGATGTTTTTGTAGTTTATTATCTGGTTAACAATAAAAGACTAGATTGGTTTTTGTGGATTCACCAATACATGCTTGAAAGTATCAGGGACATATCTTCTTCTGATGCATGTTTACCATATGGTCTTCTCATCTCACATATTCTCGAAGTCATGAAAGTAGATTTGGCACCCTTTACACCCAAGCACATTACCAACACTTATGATAAGACAACTTTTTCAATGATGGGGTACACCCTGGGTGATGATGTATGGGTTAAGCCCGCCAAATTTGAAAGCATTCCAGTGCTAGTTGAAGTTCAAGCTGAACAACCAGCATCTCAGTCGACTGCCTTTCAAAATCTTCAACAAATTCAGCATTATCTAGATGGGGTGAAACTGCTACTGGTTGAGATGAAGGAACAGACAGACAAAATCAGAGAAGTTAGTAAGGAGACAAGTACAGATTTGGCCTATGCTCAGAATGGATATAAGAGCCACGCGGAGCCAAGGAACCAGGGCTTTTAATTCCATGAGTGAAAAGAAGGACAAGCTTGTCAAAGATGTTGAAAATCCTATGACTCCTTCTGCACCAAAGTGGTAAACACTCTCAAGTACTTCTTGGGAAAAAGTTAATGTGGTTCTGTGTGATGGTGATACAAACAATTTTTTCTTCTGCTTGCTTGTTAATGGTTTTTAAACAAACTTTCTTTTGCTTGGGTCTGTACTAATTATGCCTCTGCTGAGGGCACTACGTTTGCTGAACTAACTCCCTACTTATTATGTATATTACTTTCCATATTACTTGCCTTATGTGTTTTTTCTTTCCTTTTTGATTGATGTCAAAGGGGGAGAAGAATGTAGAGAAGTAAACCACTCAGGAGAAGACATCACTTATTCAGAGGGGGAGGG
>ML380755.1:0-28955 GCA_005239525.1 Nicotiana knightiana | reverse complement strand
CCCCCCCCCCCACCCCCCGGCCTAAAATGGCCTTTACTACTTTTCCGCTTAGTGACTTGAACCTCTGACATTATGATAGGAGATGGAGGATACCTTGCACTAGGCCCACTCGCTAGAACAATATTTATCTGGTAGCCTCTATTTGTGATTCCAACAAAATCCTCTCTTTGTAGGGTTTGTTGGTGATATGATGATTATGCCTTTTGATTTGTTTCTTTCTCATAGGAAGATGAGCATGATATGGAAGTTGATACTGCAACATCTGCATCTCAAGCCCCTGCAAAACATCCTTTGCCAGAGCTTGAGATCTACTGCTACTTGCTTGTTCTGATATTTTTGATCGACCAGAAGAAATACAATGAGGTAGGATAAAAGTTTTGTATTCAATGTCATATTGGCCTTCACCAATGGCGTTTTTGCTTTCCTTGATTGACAATGTATTTCTTGTTTACTTTCAGGCTAAGGCATGTTCCTCAGCAAGCATTGCTCGTCTAAAAACTGTCAACAGGAGAACTGTTGATGTACTAGCATCAAGGCTCTACTTTTACTACTCTCTGTGCTATGAAATGACTGGTGATCTTGCTGAAATTAGGGGGTGAGTTCCAATTTGATGGTTCAAGCTTGCATATAACTGCTATGCCATGTATATACATAGAAAAACTTTTGATTTTAATTAGTAAATGGAAAAAGTTCTCACAGTTAGATCTTAGGAAGAGAAACTGTAGCCTTAATACTACCTTTTTGTACCTTTCATTTGACTTCTCTATTTTTGCTTCTATAATCAAAGTAAACTTGTATTTTTCAACAGTATTCTCCTTGGGCTGCACCGGATTGCAACACTGCGCCATGACGAATTGGGTCAGGTTTGTCATTTATTCAGGATCCCTAGTTGTTTTTTATCCTCTAAATGTGATTGCATCTAACTGATATGACGATTATGGGTGCAGGAAACGCTTCTAAATCTATTGCTGCGGAATTACCTTCACTACAACTTGTATGATCAAGCAGAAAAATTGAGATCAAAGGCCCCCCATTTTGAAGCTCATTCAAATCAACAGGTAATTCTCAACTTTATTCTCATATCTTTGTGTATATGTGGCTTTCCTTAGACTGATTATTTATTTCTCTCGTGATTGGTAAAACCTGATCTTATTTCCTAAAATGTAGGTTTACTTTCAAGTTTTGGTTGCTAAGTGGAGATTCGATTGGTTGTAAAATTAGCAGTTTTGCTTCTCCCCTCCTTTTCTTGCTTTCATCTTTTTTCCTCCTCACCTGAACATAATGGATTAAGTCATGTGTATACTAAAGCATTTTAACCCCCAAGCCCAACATCCTTCCCTCAAAAGGGAAAAAAGGGATTAATGGATATGATTAAACTTCCCTTATCAAATAATGATTAAAAGCAGACTACATCTCATCATTCCATAAATTCTTGTTGTAATTATTAAATCTATTGACTATTTCCACTTAGCAATCCAGTAAATTTAGTTGTTACCTTACTAAAGATAACTACTGAGTTAAGTAGCAAGATCATGTAGGCACAAACATTTGTAACTAAAGGACATAACACAAAAAAAGAAATTATACTCTATTTCACCTTGTAGCATAAAATGAAATGAAAATCCATAATAAAAAAATTGTATTTTGAAACTACTAGCTTCAGGAGTTTATAGGCTTGGTTTGTAAAAACTGCCTTGGTCTCTCTGCTGCAGTCCGCTGCCAATTTACATACATTATTTCTTTTCTTCAATCTGGTTCATTTTGATTGAGTAAGGAGTGAGCTTTTAGCAAGTCATTGTTCAAAGTAAAAAATTACTTAAAGATATGCACAAGCATTTATGCCACAGTTTCGTTGCTTAAAACCAATTTGGCGTGAGATATTAAAATATAATTTAAACATGTAGACATATTTTCTTGAGAAAGGTAACAGTATATTAAAACTTCAGCACAAAGGAAGTGCTGGAACCCATATTTACAGATATTCTTTTGAGAAGGATATTTAGAGATTACAAAACACTAAGGTATCACCTGCTCATCTCACAGGGATTTTGTGGCATCTATGAATGATTCTGCTTCATCTACATATTTTTCTTTTCACCAAATATGAAATAACAAAATGCAGTTCATCTTAATCTTCTGTATTGAGCTACTTCTATCTTCAAATGGTCTTGCATTCCTTTCTTTCCATAAGTCCACAAATTTCTGTTGTAGTTATCAAGTATTGACGGTTTACACTTAGCAATTCAGTAAAATTAGCTGTTAGTACCAGTAACTACTAAGCTATGTAGCATGAGGAGGCAAAAAAATTTGAAAATTTAAGAGGACATAACACGAAAAAGAAGTGAAACTGTATTTCATTTTGTAGCATATAAGATGAAATAGAACACATAATAAAAAATTGTATTTTATGGCTTAGTTTTTAAACTGCCTTGGTCTCTCTGCAGAACTCCGCTACCAATTTATGCTCATTATTTCTTATTTATTTTCCATCTGTTCATTTTGATTGAGTAAGAAGTGAGCTTGTAGTAAGCCACTATTTCAAGTAAAAAAATACTTAAAGATATGCACACGCGTCTATGCCACAGTTTCGTTGCTTAAACCAATTTTAGAGTGAGAAATTAAAATATAATTTAAAGCATGTAGAGGACACCGCAACTTCTAATTGCTAAATTGTTTTGGACTAGCAAGGACATGGACTTGGAGACAAACTATGAATTCATACTAAGTTTGGTTTTAGGTTCAGAATGCAAAATAACAGCAACTAAATAGGTTTTGTTTACTTGGAGACAAACTATGAATTCATACTAAGTTTGGTTTTAGGTTCAGAATGCAAAATAACAGCAACTAAATAGGTTTTGTTTGTCCATCAGTATGAAATTACATATATCTCACAAGGCGCTGGTGATATTTCAGATTTTATATTGATATCATGGTAAACATCAATATTTATGTTTGAACTTAACGAGCGGGAAGTGGTCAGACATGATTTTAGTAGTTTTTATTGTTTGAATCGCATCCTTTATTCAAAATTTTATTTGTTCATATTTGCTCAAAGTTTTTTGTACAATGTTTGTTGTTGCACTTGATCCTCATTCACCATCTTCCCTTCCTTCTCTTTTATCCTTCAGTTCTGCCGATACCTCTTCTACCATGGAAAGATCAGGACAATCCAGTTGGAGTATACAGATGCAAAAGAATCTCTTCTTCAAGCTGCTCGTAAAGCTCCTCTAGCCGCTCTTGGTTTCCGAGTTCAATGCAATAAGTGGGCTATTATAGTCCGCTTATTGCTTGGGGAGATCCCGGAGAGGACTGTTTTTATGCAGAAAGGCATGGAGAAAGCATTAAGGCCATATTTTGAGCTGACAAATGTGCGTATCACTAAACCAGGCTCGAGCTTTTTGTACTTGAGGCATATTTTAAGCTTACAACCATGGAAGTTGAGACTTTCTTGTTTAATTCATATTATGGTCCAAAAAATATGTTCAATATTTCTTCAAGAAATGTGAAATACTTAATTTGCAGTGTATTCCTTTTATCCTATATGCATTAGCGAGTAAGTGTTCCAAGTGCCACAACTGATAAGACAGGCATTTATCAAACGATTACTATAGGGAAAACATGCTTTATAGTAGTATATTTTGATGCATTTCTATAAAGCATACGTTAAATTCTAATTTAAAGCGTATGTTCATTAGAGTTTCATTTACTTGTCAAGGAATACATGTAAGATATGTTTGTGAATTGTACCTGCTCTGTTCTCAATTTGGATCTATTTAAAAGAAATGGAGTTAATGATGAGGGCATGTCTTTGATAAAGAGATTCATGAACCTTTTTGAAGAGTATGTGTTTCATATATCATAAGCATAGAGACTAGTGTTTTGAAGTGCCATTGGTAGAAGCACCTGTCCCTCCCCCGGCCATTTTATTTGTGATACCCTATCAAGTTCTTAGATCTGTATATGATCTTTGTTGGATTTTCAGGCTGTTCGCGTTGGAGATTTGGAGTTATTTAGAAAGGTTGCAGACAAGTTTGCAAGCACTTTCAGTTCAGATGGGACTAACAATTTGATTGTCAGACTCCGGCATAATGTCATTCGGACTGGACTCCGCAACATCAGTATCTCATACTCTAGGATCTCATTGGCTGATGTGGCAAAGAAGCTGAGATTGGATTCTCCAAATCCTGTTGCTGATGCTGAGAGTATCGTGTCAAAAGCAATTCGAGATGGTGCAATCGACGCCACATTGGATCATGCTAATGGATGGATGGTGTCAAAGGAAACTGGTGACATTTACTCCACAAATGAGCCTCAAATTGCTTTTAACTCAAGAATTGCCTTCTGTCTGAATATGCATAATGAAGCAGTCCGTGCTCTTCGATTTCCTCCGAATTCTCACAAGGAGAAAGAAAGTGCTGAGAAGAGGAGAGAGAGACAACAACAAGAACAAGAACTTGCTAAGCACATAGCTGAAGAGGACGACGATGATTTCTGATTGAACTGATGATCAGCATTGGGGTGCCCATGTGGCGGCATGCTTTACTTAAGAATTCCCTTTAAGAGAATATGATCACATATGCATTTCATATGCAATTTCCTTTGGTCTTCTGGTTCTTGCAGTCTGACATCAGGTTTCTTGGTTACTGTTGTTTAAATATCTCTTTAATCGTACATCTCTCCTGCTTGTTTGACCCATTCATTTTCCATGGGCTAAAGATTGCTATCCTTACACTCTTTATCTTTAGTTTTGGTGGGGGTGAGGATTAGTTGAAATTGTTGTGATGGAAGGGAATTTTCTAATAGATCTTATTTGGATAATGCATCAAATATTCATTTGTCAAGTGTAAATTTGTGTGCCTCTACTGATAGTGCACTTCCTGCAATTTTGTTGACCTTTTCTCTGTCTAATCTGTTTTTACCTGCAGAAAAGGGGTAGTCCTTTTTTTTTTTCCTTGGACTTGTTCTGATTCCATATCATGTCATCCTATTAGGTGCTAGGGTTTATCACAAGTAGCATCATGCTCTGCCTGTGGTGCAAGCCTTATGTTTATATACCAAAATAGCATTTTTGGAGGTCCCAAATTTGTTGGAGCTGCAACTTAGTAGTCCCTCTTTAAACAGTAAAGTGGGCAAGGAACGTTCTGTTTCTTTCTTGTTGTGTTGGTATATTGTTTGGTCATCTTACAAAGTTCTAGTTCTTTTACAAGTCTTGAAGAGAAAAAAAGGATTACGTGCAGACGTAATTCTAGCAATTTCAGGCTTTTGTTCGCCTAGGTGATCAGGAGTTTTTACTTTTGTTTTCCGGTGCATCCAGTAAGGAATGTCATAGGTGGATCGTCCGTGTGAATAGCTCGCACTAACCCGTAAATAAACTCCGGGAAGGATTTGGAATGGAATAGTATTGATTCATACGGAAAAACATGTACTCTAGTGATTCAAACACTGTACTTGTGGGATAGGGACCGAGGAAGGGAAAAATATAAAAATTGAAGATTCACATTATATCTTTATCAATCTGATTTATTTCATACCTTCCATTCAGTGAGAAAATGGGTCCAATATCAATATTCGAATGAATACGAAGTACTTTTGCACAAACTATTTTGTGCATAGGTGCTAAAATTCACCATGAAGCAATCAAGACCACACTCATAAGAAGGGAGACAATTGCTTTCTTTATGAGCCAGTGTGAGAAATGGAGCAAGTGCTGAGAGGACCAACGATTGTAGCTGAAGAGGAAGACGACGAGTTGGGACAAAATTTATTACTGCATTAGCAGTATGTTGGGTCACCCTTGTGGTATCAGTTCAGGAGATTGGAGGTGCATTAAAGTATCTTGCACAATGACAGAAGAATAAGCAGTCATCACCCAGCCAAACTCAATCCAAAAGACTTGACAATATTGCTGAAAAGTACTGGATGTGATCTTCTTGCCAGGAACATTGTGTACGACTAAAATCGGAGAGCCCGATTTTACGGTCACTACAACGCTCAGAAGACTCGAAGGTTCGGATTTTGGCTTCAAGGGACCATATCGGAGGCACTCAACCTCGAGGCAGCATAAACTGAAGATCAGCGCAGAAAGACGGGAAACGCCCGAGGAGCACGTCGTTAAAGCCGACAAAGTATGCAAAATAGTACAAGCCCGTACCGTGACATTAAATGGTTGTACTATCCCTATCTCTTTGCATTAATTACATGTGTACTATGTTGGGATTCCCCCTCATATATAAAGGGGACCCTTGTCACTTTGTAAGACATATGATATTCAATACAAAAAAGCCAAGAGCATTCTTTGCCCTCTAATTCAAACATTCTCTATAACTGTCTCATTAATTTATTGCTTCTCAGTTATTGTGTTCTTGAGTTATTCTTCATTTATTACTTATTATTAATCATAAATAGGTCATTCATAAGGCCGTCAACACTGTTATACCATTATCGATAGCCCGTTGTCAAGCTTCTAAAGCTCGACCCTGAGGCCCTTGCCGACCACCCTCGAGACCGATCTCCCCGTTGCTCGGTTTATAATCCTGTCCCTTTTCGCTCTTATTTTCTCGCTTCACATTCAGCATCCGCTGCCTAATTAACCGGTATTAAAATAAATCACGTATTTTTAGAACCACAAAATCAAATATAATTGTAATTACCATTTTCTACGTAAACAGTTTGGCGCCCACTGTGAGGCTAAAAATAATAGTGATTGTTTTAGTGCTGATTTACTAAAAACACAAATTATTCTTTATGCTTTTTCTTGTCCAAAAACCTTCAATTTCAGGTCAGAAGATGTCTAACTCAGTTAATGCACACGAAAACAACGGCCCTGAGGATCATGGAGAGAACGACGCAACTACTTCAAGTACCAGTGTACCACCACAAAACCCTGAAGCTGCACCAGTGCAAATCCCCATCGATGAAGGTTCGCGCAACGCTCAGCATGTCGATATAAGCTCTCACACAGACGAAAGTATACGCGAAGGAGACCAGCGTGAGGCACAGAGAGCCCCTGCTCATAGGGAGAGAGAAGTTGGCCTTCACGTCATTTTTGAGATGTTGCAAGCACAACAAGTGGCCATTGCTCAGTTGCAAAGCCATCAAAAAACTCCAAGCACAACGCCACTAGAAACGACTCCTCGAGGTGAACAGGCACCGGAGAGGTCGAGCAACAACGGGTCAGCAGCCGACCCCGCTATTATGAAGATGCTCGAGGACCTCACAAAAAGGATTGACTCAGGCGAAAAGAAGATAGAAGCCAACGACAAAAAGGTGGAGACCTATAACTCGAGGGTCGACCAGATCCCAAGCGCACCCCCGATTCTTAAGGGTGTAGATTCAAAGAAGTTCGTGCAAAATCCATTCCCATCGAATGCGACTCCGAAGCTCATTCCGAAGAAACTCAGAATACCCGATCTCCTAAAATACAACGGGACCTCGGCCCCCAATGAGCACATTATTGCCTACACTTGTGCTGTGAAAGGTAACGACATAAGAGATGACGAGATTAAATCAGTTCTATTGAAGAAATTCGGGAAACACTATCCAAGGGGGCCATGATGTGGTATCATAACCTGCCCCTGAACTCGATAGATTCATTTGCCATGATGGCTGAATCCTTCGTAAAGGCACATGTCGGTGCGGTCAGGTAGCTACAAGGAAATTTGATGTCTTCAAAATCAAGCAAAGAGAGAACGAGATGTTGAGGGAGTTTGTATCCCGCTTCCAACTGGAACGAATGGAACTACCACTGGTCTCCAATGATTGGGCGGTGCAAGCCTTCACGTAGGGCTTGAATGAGTGAAGCTGATAGCTTTGAAGCAGTTGAAGCAAAACTTGATCGAGTACCCCCACCGTGGTTTGGGCAGATGTACACAACATGTATCAGTCGAATAACAGGGTCGAGGACGACCAACTGGAAGCCCTCTCGGGCTCGATGTATCCTAGCAGTCTTAGCAAAGGAATCAAGCTTCAGGAGAGAGAGCCAAGGCTAAACAAAGAAAGGTATCAACCATACATAGAGAATCAGAGAAATATCCCAAGGCGCAAATTACCTCGAAATGATCAAAGGATGGACCGAGGCCAAAACCCTCGGTGACTCATAAACAAAGAAAGGTTCGACAGGCACACAGGGCCGATAGAAGCACCCCGACTATCTGAGTACAATTTCAACATTGATGTTTCAGATATAGTATCGGTCATAAGTAAAACTGAAGATACCAGGTGGCCAAGGCCCGTACTATCAGATCCTTCTCAAAGGAACCCCAACCTGATATGCGAATTTCACGGTACGCACAGCCACAGGACCGAGGACTGCAGACAGCTCCGAGAAGAGGTGGCCCGACTGATCAACAAAGGGCACCTTCGAGAGTTCCTTAGCGACCGAGCCAAAAACCACTCCCGGGAAAGAGAGACGAACAAAAAAATGAAACAGAAGAACCACAACATGTCATCCACATGATTATTGGAGGAGTCGACGTCCCCCAGGGGCCCATTTTCAAACAAACAAAAGTATCCATCACCAGGGAAAAGTGAACTCGGAGCTACATACCCGAAAATGCTCTTTCGTTCAGCGAAGAGGACCTCGAAACCTTGTCTCAACCTCACAATGACACACCAATAATTTCTTTCCTTTTGAATAAATTTCAAATTAAACGTGTGCTCGTGGATTTAGGTAGCTCGGCCAACATAATTCGATCGCGGGTGGTAGAGAAACTCAGTTTGCTCGACCAGATCGCGCCCGCCTCCCGTGTCCTCAATGGATTCAACACGGCGAGCGAAAAAACGAAAGGGGAAATCACCCTCCCATTCAGCGTGGCCGATACAACTCAAAACACCAAGTTTCATGTCATCGAAGGCGACATGAGATATAAAGCATTTCTCGTAAGGCTATGGATTCACAATATGAGGGTAGTACCGTCGACCCTTCATCAAATGATGAAGTTCCCCACAAAGGACGGAATAAAAACGGTATACGGAGAACAACACGCGACAAAAGAAATGTTCGCAGTGCACGACGTGGTGCCGACGACAACACCTTCTACATCGAAGGAGCCAAAAAATAAGAAAGTAGCCAAGCAATGAACAACTAAAGGACCGTGCCGCGTCCTTGGAACAAATAACCAAAGCATATCGAGGCTCGAACGCTACCACAGTTAAGGTACAACCCCCTCCCTCTTTCCTTCACATTTTACACTAACCTATGTGCAAATGTTTGATAGAAAAGAATCGGAGCATCCTCCAGCCCGAAGGCCTTAGGTTATAAAGCAGGCGTTGCGCTTTTTCTCTCACGTCGGATTTTATCCTCAACGGGTTTTACTGACGAGGTTTTTAACGAGGCAACACCAATATGCTACCTGAGGAGAACTCACCGAGTATTCAAGGCTTCTCTCCGATCAACCTCAAATACTGGGGGGCATCCCCCCGGGAGATCATTGAAATATGCCAAAAAGGGTCTCGACAGGAGAACGATGTACTGGACCAAACGGTCGAATGAATCGTGTCCACATAGAATAATCGAACCCTCGAAGAAGAACCTTTTATCATCAAAACACTTCGCACGTTAGAAAAGCTTGCTACTTTCACAAGAAACGGCCCCAGGGCCCAAAAGTAACCGACCACTCGGGAACTTCCCTCGACAGTCACCCCGTTGAGTTACCAAAAAAAAGCATCAAAGCCATAAGCCCTCCACGAGGAAATACAAACTCCGAATCGGGGACTTTCCTCGACTGTCGGCTCGCCAAGCTATCTAACTCGAAGCCGTAAGACCTCCGGGCCGGAAACTTCGAACTCATAAGCCCTCGACGAGGCAACATTAAAGCCATAAGACCTCAGGGTCGGCAACCTCAAATTCGTAAGCCCTCCATGAGCCAATATCAACGAGCCCTCCATGAGGCACAACCCCGACTCGGGGATTGTCCACGACAGTCACCCCATCGAGTTACCAAAAACTCGAAGCCATAAGACCTCAGGGCTGGAAACCTAAAACTCATAAGCCCTCCATGAGGAAATATCAAAACTATAAGACCTCAAGCAAGGCATACACTGACTCATAAGACCCTAAAAGGACATAATCACGATATCCAAGTCAAGGGTATATATCGAACTTTTAAGAGCCCTAAAAAGGCACACCCTTGATATGGACGCCGAGGCTATCTCACTCGGGGACTAAAAGGCTACGGCAAAATACAAATGACCACCGTCAAAAGGCTCCGGCCAAACTAAAAGCGACTCGGAGACGTTCGACTATTGCTATAAACATTAAAAGGTCGTACTGACCTAAAGCGTAAGAGCCCAAGTCGCCAGCTACATCTAAAGGTCGTACTGACCTAAAGCGTAAGATCCCAAGTCGCCAGCTACATCTAAAGGTCGTACTGACCTAAAGTGTAAGAGCCCAAATCGCCAGCTACACTAAAGGTCGTACCGACCTACAGTGTAAGAGCTCAAGTCGCCCGCCACATTAAAAGGTCGTACCGACCTAAAGCGTAAGAGCCCGAGTCGCCAGCTACAGGTCGTACCGACCAAAAACGTCTCAGGGCCAATTTAAAAACCTAAGGGCCGATGAGCTCGAGTCGAATACGATTCAGAGATTGAGCCCGAACGGTTAACTAAAGCACCTAAGGGCCAAAAGCGTAAGGGCCCAGGTCGCCAGATACATTAAAAGGTCGTACCGACCTAAAGCATAAGAGCCTGAGTCGCCAACTACAGGTCGTACTGACCAAAAGCGCCTCAGGGCCAATTTAAAAACCTAAGGGCCGATGAGCTCGAGTCGAATCCGACTCGGGAGTCTGAGCCCAAACGATTAACCAAAGCGCCTAAGGGCCAAAAGCGTAAGAGCCCAAGTTTCCAGCCACACTGTGGGTCGTACCGACCCTAATGCATAAGAGCCCACTGGACAGACTAAAAAGACTGAGGGCCAATATATAACCCCAGGGGTTTTATCTCGAAGACCAATTCATTAGGCTGATTATCGACAAAGAAAATCAGAATAAACAAAGAATCTTATATATATATATATATATATATATATATATATGCATTACAAATATGCATTTACAACGCTCCCACAGGAGTTTTTACAAGAACAAAGAAGGAAAACCTAATCTACTCTAGGGACCAGCTCCCCCGGAAACCTTCAAATACCGGCATCGGCATCGGAAGAAAGGAAAAACTTGGCATCGATCTCATCCCCCTTGGACTGCTTTATCTCTTCCAAGAGATCAAAGCCCCTAGCATGAATCGCTTCAAACGTCTCCCTCCGAGACTTACATCGGGCATATTCATTGCCCCTCCTCTCTCTATCAAAAGCTCCCCTCAGCTCAGCCCGATCATCAACAACATCTTTCAAATAGTCTGCCACCTTCTTATCAGCCTTCTCCCGAACTTCTTCGGCTTCAACCCGGGCATCCACAACCTCGGCCTTCAGATTTAAAAGATCAGTTCTTGTAGTCGGCCCGTAATGCCTCCCTTCATTTGCTTGCCTCCTTTCAGCTCAGAATGCCTAATGCCTATTATTTAGTGCTAGAAGCTAACCGCCATAAGCTCGAGCATAACGACCCTATTGTTTCGATGGAGAGAAGAACCTATGATTAGCTTTTCGGGAAATTTCCAAACAAACAATTTCAACAAAAAAATGTTTATAGCCGTAACGATATAAACAAGAATACTCATCCGAGCCGCAGGAACATGTATATACGGAATACGAGAATTTCCACCTTGTTGAAGATCTAGTGGTGCTACCCGAAGACTTAAATGAATAGCCATCGCTGTTGAGAACAACCGAGATCCAATGAGAATATGCGCGTAGCTTCTGGTCTTTGACATCAAAAAAGAAGGTTGTAATAACGAAAGGGACATGTGAGAATTTGGTCTTAGCTAGTGGAACAAGAAAGANTTCTAAAACTAGTAATTTCTATTAGGTTCCACATTTTATTTTTCCCTACTGCCCCATCCTTGTAGCTAGATCAAGAAAGAACTTTTGGATCGAGATCCACAACAGAAACGACGCGAAAAATCCAGACCCGTAAAGGAGAAGGGCCGGTGGGGGGCATTTGGGAAAGTCGGGCCGATCGGGTGTCTTCATTCAAGCGACGGTACAGAAGAAGAACGAAACGAAGTGAGAGGCCGGGGGAGGGGGGGGGGCAGGGAAAAGAGTCGAGTCGATCAGGCTCGACGATCGGGAGAAGCAAAACGAAATCAGGATTTGGCCCGAGCTTGGCAATCCCGCTTGTCTGAATCGAGCCATCTTCTCGAGCATTCCGAAGTTGTATGTCGAGGGCAGCAGCCTTGGCTAAAGTATTCCTTTGGGCTGCAACATGTACGCCTATTTGCGCCTTCAACGCTCGGCATTTGGAACTAACTTGTCCGACTTCGCCCCAAAGGCGCTCCAACGCTTCGGTCTTTCCCTGCAGCTGAAGCACCAAAGCATTAGTTCCCAACAACAAAAAAGGAAGCACATACTCCTTCGGGGTAAGGGTTACCTGACGTTCGATATTGCCTTCATAGTTCCGACTCCGATGTATCTCCGCACGAAGATGAATCAACTCTTTTGTCTTCTTATTGCAAAGAAGCTTGAGAGATTTTTCCTTACCCAAAGCTTCCCGCAACCTGGTCTCACAGCGAAGCAGCTCGAACTTGAGTTTGTCAAAAACCTACAAAAGAGAAACTTCAGATCCAAAGAATGAAGATTTATAGCTAACAAGGCAGCAAGGCTGATCGGAACTCACCTCGGAACTGAGTCGCTGAGCCTCCTCAAAAGTTGAACACGCATCTACTGGCCTGGCCCCATCGACCCCAGTTGAACCGCTTTCAATAGGTGCATGCCCACTCGAAACCTCACTTGGTTCGGGCGGCCCCTACTTATCCTTGCTTGAGTACGACATGGCTTACATTTAAAGTTCCATTTCTCGGGAAATGGCAGGAACTCCGCTGGAATGATATCGACGGTCCTCAGTCGAACAAACCGACTCATCCCTCCCCCACTTCGGTCCTCGTCATCGCTGGCAATGAAAGGCCTGGTGGACCGGCGCCGTAACGTAATCAGGCCTCGACAATGTTGAGGCCGATATAATCTGATAAGGTGGCTGAGGGTAAATTCGAGCTCAGCCTTTTCGGTGAAGTACCTCGTCATCAGCACTATCCGCTAAAAGGACGGATGGACCTGCGCCAGAGTGACTCGGTACCTTTTGTAGAATTCTAGCACAAGTCGATCGAGGGGGCCTAAGGTGAACGGGTACATATATACGGTCAAGCATCCCTCCGCATAAGTCATGCCGTTCTCTTCTCGAGAGGGTATCTGCAACATCACATTTTCCCCCAGCCACAGTCTCTCCTTACGGCCTCGATGTGGTTTTATTCTATCGATCGGACGAACCTCGAAGCATGCTCTCGATGGCCCGGGGCATCGAAGGGTTTCTCTAATGAAAAGTCTTTATTCGGAGCAAAGCAATTCGAAGTCAACTCACCATACTCCGGCGATATACTACCGGCCAGGCTAGGAGCAGAGGAAGAATTTCCCTCTTCTTGGTGAACAGATTCGGGCACGACAACCATAACCACTAAAGCAAGGATAAGTAGGAAGGAATGAAAGCAGTTTTCGCAAAAATGGGAAAGGGATGAGAAAGTTGAAAGAAAAGCTAAGTTTTGCAAATATGCAAGAGTTAAAATGAAGAAGGAGCAAGAATATACATATATATATATATATATATATAGAGAGAGAGAGAGAGAGAGAGAGCGAAAAGTGGCCAACCAACTACCTTAAAAGCCATTCAATTTCTGACAATCGTCATAACATTTAGGTAAATGTACCGGTGGGACCACATCGGTCACTTCACGGTCACGTCACGTAAATGATACCGTCATACGACATCCGAGGGATCAAAGCGCATTTGCCGACCTAGCCTCGAGATGGCGACCAGTCTCGGGGGGATCTTCTATTGCAAATGGTCTTCCTCAGTATATCGAAAGTCTCCTGCAAATGTTTTAAATGGTCCTCTGCTCGCAGGGATTTAACTAACATGTCATCAATATAAAATTCTATTGATTTTCCTATTTGTTCTTCGAACATTCAGTTTACTAGGTGTTAATAAGTTGTACCACCATTTGTTATTCCGAACAGCATTCCATTATAATAGTAGGTGCCATATTTAGCGATAAACGAGGTCTTTTCTTGATCTTCTGGGTTCATCTTTATTTGGTTGTACCCGGAGTAGGCATGGAGAAAACTGAGAATCTCGTGACCGGCCGTGACATCGATAATACGATCGATATTAGGCAAAGGAAAAGAATCCTTAAGGCATGCTTTATTCAAGTCGTTATAATCTACGCACATTCTAAGTTTATTCCCTTCTTAGGGACTACCACTACGTTTTCTAACCATTCGGGATATTTTACTTCCTGAATAGATCCTATTTTGAGAAGTTTGGTTGCCTCGTCCTTGATGAATACATGCTTAACCTCGGACCGAGGCCTTCTTTTTTGCTTCACCGGATGAAATTTCGGGTCCAAGCTTAATCTATGGGTAGTGATTTCTGGTGGGATCCCTGTCATATCGAGATGGGACCAAGCAAAGCAATCCATTTTTTCTAAAAGGAATTGAATAAGTTTTTTCCTGATCTCGGGGGTAAACCCTGTGCCTAGGTATACTTCTCATTCGGGTAGATACTTAATCAGTATGACTTGTTCTAGCTCTTCGACCGTTGACTTGGTGGCGTCGGAGTCATATGGAATTATGAAGGATCTAGGGATCCAATAGTCGTCGTCCTTGTCGGTCCCATGATTCTCCGATTGGGTCGAGGCTGTGTCTGTAGTTGATATTTGGCCTCCTGTTTTCCCTTCGAATCCGATCCCTTCGCTGATGAGAGTGCCGATACCGGTATCACTTCGTCGACTGCAAACATCTTCTTGGCGATGGGCTGCTCCCCGTACACCATTTTGACTCCCTCTGGTGTCGGGAAATTCAGAACCTGGTGAAGGGTCGAGGGTACTGCCCTCATGTTATGGATCCATGGTCTTCCGAACAGGGCATTGTACCTCATGTCACCCTCGATCACATGGAACGTTGTTTCTTGGATGGTCCCGACTACGTTTACTGGCAAAGTAATTTCACCTTTGGTGGTTTCGCATACCATGTTGAAGCCGTTGACTCGAGCTACGGGCACAACTTGATCCTGTAGGCCGAGCTGTTCTACGACCCTCGATCGAATAATGTTGGCCGAGCTACCTGGATCAATCAAAACACGTTTAACTTGAATTTTATTCATAAGAACAAATATTACCAGTGCGTCGTTGTGAGGTTGTAAGATCCCCTCTGCATCCTCGTCATTGAAATACAAGGTCCCTTCCGGTACATAGTCTCGAGTCCGCTTTTCCCTCGTGATCGACACCTTGGTGCGTTTGAATACGAGCCCCTGAGGAATACCGACCCCTCCAACAATCATGTGGATTACGTGCTCGACTCTTCTTGCTCATTCTGTCTATTTGAATCTCTGTTCTTGAAGTGGTTATCCTGATCGCTTAAGAATTCTCAAAGATGCCCCTCGTTGAACAAACGGGCTACCTCCTCCCTCAAGTGTCTGCAATCTTCTGTTTTATGACCATGGATGCCATGCTACTTGCACATTTGATTAGGATTTCTCTAGGCCGGATCAATCTGTAGAGGTCGAGGCCACCAGGTGTCTTTGATGCGTCTGATGGCTGACACATTAGCTGACGCATCAATGTTGAAGTTGTATTCCAATAGTCGAGGTGCTTCCTTGGGTTCGACATTCCTGTCGAAACCACTCTTACTCATGAGCCCTCGAGAGATATATCCTCGATCATTTCTTCTATCAGTTCGAACGGGGTTGCGTACAAGCCCGTTATTTCTCCAATCTCCACCATATGGATGATATCGATCTCTGTTTGACCGCGATTCCGGATCAATATCCCTTTTAACTCTGTCGACGGGCCTGTTTGTGGAAGGAGTCCCCGACTAGTCATCCTCAACCCTAATCTTTGAGTGGTACCGATTATGCACATCGGCCTAGGTTACAGCTGGAAATTCGATCAAGTTCTGCTTTAACTGTTGTGAGGCTACTGAACTTTGTATGTTTAGCCCTTGAGTGAAAGCCTGAACGACCCAATCATCGGCGACCGTAGGTAGATCCATACGTTCCATTAGGAACCGAGATACAAATTCTCTGAGCATCTCGTTGTCTTTCAGCTTTTCTTTGAAGAGATCCGACTTCTTAGTCTCGAACTTTATGGCTCAGACGTGTGCTTTAACGAAGGAATCTGCGAGCATGGCAAAAGAATCAATGGAGTTGGGTGGAAAATTATGGTACCATATCATCGCCCCTTTTGATAAGGTCTCTTCGAATTTCTTCAGCAGTACGAACTCAATATCATCGTCCTCTAGATCGTTCCCCTTAATTGCGCATGTGTAAGAAGTGACATGCTCATTGGGGTCGGTAGTTCCATTATACTTGGGAATTTCTAGCATACGAAATTTCTTTAGAATGGGCTTAGGAGCCGCGCTCAGGGGGTAAGGATTTTGCACGAACTTCTTTGAATCCAAACCCTTCAAAATCGGTCGTGCCCCCGGAATTTGATCAACTAGGGAGTTATATGTTTCCACATTTTTGTCATTTGCTTCAATCTTATTCTCCCCCGATTCAATTTGCTTTTTCAGCTCCTCGAGCATTTTCATGATAGTGGGGTCGGTCCCTATTTCATTGACGTTTGATCTTCCCGCCACTGGTTCAGCCCTGTGAACAACTTCCTGCGATGGTTCGGGCTTGGCCCTACCCGGTGCATGGTTCTGATTCTGGAGTTTTGCTATTGCAGCTTGTTGAGCCTGCAACACTTCGAATAATATTCGATGGCTGATTCCGTCTTCTTCGCCGCCTTGTGCATTCTGACCGGCTGATCGAACGCCTCATGCGGACACTATTTTCGGGGTCGACGCCCAGATTTGCATTCAGGTGCAACATGGGAACTGACGTCGATGGAGTCTGCAACTAGTACTCCCTTGAGGTCGACCGGAGGCACTTCGTTCCCTGATGCGGTTATGTTGCTGTTTTCGCCATGAAAACCGAGGCCATTATCGATGTGTGTGGGTGCTGCTTGAGAGTTTGACATGCTGATCCTGGAATCAAAAACGCTTACAAGAACAAGTGTAAAGCAATGTGTGTTATGAAAATTAGTACGAGGCAATCACTATTATCCTTAGCCCATTGTGGGCGCCAAATTGTTTACCCTTAAAATCGGATAACAATTAAATTTATAAGTGGTTTTAAGGATGTGCGATTTCACTTGGCACAAACTGAGAAATATGAAAACTGATGTAAAATAAAGCAAACCAATGTAATGTACAACTTTGGCCCTCGATCTAGGTCGCCCTCAAACCAACTGAGTATGTTATTGAAGAGTGAGAACTGAACAATAGAACAAGAGAGCTTAAGAGAGAAAATGTAATATATTGCTTTGTTATGCGTGAATGTGATGTTAATTTGATGCTTACAAATGATTAGAACCCCCTTTACATAGTAGGTGAGTTCTATTGATGGTACAATTCAAAATATAGAAGGAAATCCTATGATTGACTAATTAACCGGTCTTGATTTGATACATGCCGATATTTCCGCCACGATCTTTGCCCGGTCACGGATATCTCGGCTTTCTGTTACTCGACTCAGCAGGCTCTGTTCGATCTAGCTCGATCTCTGCCCTGCTCGGTCTCGATCTTGGCCGGTCTTGATCTTGATCGGTCACTGATTCATGAGCTTGACAATCTATCTTCGTGTCATGGTCCGATAAGATGTGAGGTCGAACCTTGACATGCCATCCCAGTCTCGATTAATCATACAAAGTTGAGCAAGCCCGATTTTGACCGTATACAAACTTATCACGACAAACTAATTAATATTACATCTTCATTTCCATTTAAAGAAGATTAAGTAATCCATATACAATCTGGTTAAGATTCTCTAATGATCTACTTACGCGAGAGCACAATTTTTTAAAAACACGTTCTAGAAAACAATAGTGATCGTCTCAAATTACAAAGAGCAAATTTATGAAAACAAGGAAAATATGTGAAATGACTTCAGGAGTCAAAGTTGACAAATAATTGTGGCCAGTCATCAACGGTACCAAGATACACCAACAGATCTGGGTCACAAGAGCTGAGTCTATTTGTCTAGGTCTTATAGTTTGGTCTATTTTGCAGAATAGAGAAACACTATGCAACTGAAGAGATTAAACGTTACAATATGTAAAATAGATGATTACAGATATTTTTTATTGATTTGTTTTTTTGGTAGGTAGAGATTACAGGTTTTATTGAATTCATTAACAGGAACAGAGGTGTGAATCCATGTAAAGTAAGAAATAAAACCCTCACAGAATCAGCACTTACATTTCTCACATCAGCATCTCGAATATCAAGATCAGTTGTTACCAGTATGAATTTCACCTTTGTATTTGTCAAATAACCATACCTGAAAACAGCATATAATCAGATATATAAGGACACAAGAAGCAAGGAGGTTTTATTGTCAATAATCTATATTTTCATAGAAATGAAACCACCAATGCCAAAAGCTGAACTTCTTTATTGCACAGCAAATTAGCACTAAATATGTACTCACACTTTGTAGTTTTCGGTTGGATATAGCAAGCCAAGAAATGTATCGTTCAGCGTGGGACTGGATTTTTTTGGATTGTTCACTGTAATAGATAACGGATAAGCTGTCAAATAGAGAAGAAGATGCTATTCTGATTCTGATTATTGATATCAACATTGTTGGGATATGAACTAAACTATTATCTTTGATTAGGTAAAGTAATATGAACTAAACTAAATTGCCCAGCGAAGGAATAAAATGGCTTCAAATATCCAATCCCATGAAGTGGACAATTTGAAATTCAGCTTATGAGAACTTATTACGAATTCGCATAGTGCGTAACTCCCTCTTTTTCTTTACAAACAGGCTAGATAGTCAAATGATTATCAAAGTGGTATTAAATTGTTGCTTCATTCTTGAATTTTCTATTCTGAGGTCGCCTAACTTCAGTCAAGAAATGGTATAGTTGGTCTAAGTTAACTGATATTTATATAAACAGCTCGAAAATGTAGCAACTACTTTGTACAAGAACCAACAACAATAGGCATGATTTGATTAAAATGCAAACACTATCCAACAGTTACCCCATCTGAATTAAGCATCCTTCTCTTTCAAGAAGTTAATTAGACTCCTTTTTGTGGTGATAAGTAATTGGACTCAAATGTTTATATGGATTATATGATGAAGACATTACTCCTCATTAAAAAGACCATATGGTCTATCTTTCTATATATTTTCAACTAGACATTATTGGTTGATGCAAGAAGGGTTTTCCCTATTCTCTAATGGTGGATATCATTAAACGGATGAAACATGTATCAAAAGGATCATCTTCCAGTTTCTTCAATTCGTATACATCTGTCAGACAAAAACCGAAAAAGAAGAAAAGAAGGCTTCTTTAGCATTGAAGAGGCCGGTACTAGATACTTCAACTTTAGCTTTCTGACTTCGCTCTTAATTCAAACATCCATCCGTCTGATCTAAGTTTCAACATGCATCTACTTTCTCGAATGACTAAACCAATAGCTACATGCTGCATTTTTGGTTTGATCAATATGAAAAAAGTGCTCCACATATGCACATCTATTCTCAAAGATCTCTATACAAATCACACTGGTGCAGAAGGAATTATTGCCCCTACTTAAAGAGTACAGTAGGTTCTATCTAAGTTGGTAGCTGTATCAAGTATGGAAGGTTGAATCCACTTCATCAAGAAAGTTATACTCCAAAATTTTAATCCCCTTAAACATAAGAGAAATATAGGTTCAAATTCCAGATAAGTTTCTGTTTTATTCCTTAGTCAAAATTTCTGGGTCCGACATGACAAGTATTGCAAAATTAAAGGCGTCAAATCAAATGATACCAAAATCAAGAGGCAAGTCCACCTCTTACTATATTTACACACATTTCTGTGAATTTCTTTTTAAAGTTTTCTAGCACAAGTATATAATTAGAGTCCGAGATGGTGGGTACTTAGGAAAATCAAATGATAGGCGTTAACTGTGCGTGTGGCAGTCAGTTGGGAGAGAAAGAGAGAGACTAAAACGACAACATCAAGGGAGCAATGGAAGATGTGATGAAGCTTTAAGGCGTCATCTGCTTCGGTATATATAGAGGATTAATTGTTCTGCCCACCAGAAAATCAACATAATGATTGAAAGAGAGAAGGTGAGGTACCTGATGACCGACAACAGCAACGCATACAATCATCGGAACCAAAAATGCAAATCAGTGGCTCCACTTCTTACTTTTCTCCTCTCCGGTACTGGAATCATAGATTAAACTGCGCACTCCGTCGGGGTAGTAAGGTCTTCTCAAAATTATTAGCATACCCCTACAGATATGCATGCGTTTTTTACGAGTCCGGGTGCAAAAGTACGGTTCTTTTGGACTCAAAGACACATAAATAGGTAAAAATAAATTGAGTATCATTTTATATAAAGCGCGGTTATTCATCGTGAAGGTATAACGCGGTGAATAACCGCACTATATATAAAATGTTCTGTCCCATCAATAATTCTTTTGTACTTAATTGATCACCAATAATTCGTATGGGTATAGAGCCTATGATGTATGCGCTAAATATATAGCCCATATTATGCATGCGCTACACTTCAATTATTATACCTCGGATTGTTTTTTCCAGATTATTTTATATGTTTGTTTCTTATTTTATACGTTAGTTTATTACTTTTTATGTTTGTTTCTTATTTTGTATGTTAGTTTATTACTTTTTATGTTTGTTTCTTATTTTAAATGTTTATTTCTTAATTTATATATTAGTTTATTATTTTATAACTATACATGATATAATTAATAAAAATTCATATAAAAAATACTTAATTGACAAATATTGTTGTTTTTATGTTATTTTCTTACATTTGTTGACTAAAATTCGAGAGATTTTGTGTTTGAATTATCATCTCTTTTTTCAAATATATTTGGGGTTAACAGATAATTAAATGATTAATTTCAATAACTACAATGATATTACACTAAAGGGCACTACATTACGATCACAGGCAACTACATTGCAATTACGGTCACAACACAACACTAAAGGGCACTAAACAACAATAAGTCACATATTTATATGTGTACAACAATAAAATCTAAATAACATTAATTATTCATAAAATAACAATTTATCTATTTTACTAATCTTTTAGCATATAAATAATTTAATCACAAAACAATCACGAAAATACATATACCACAGTAAAAACAACTAATAAATATTTTTATAACAACTAATAACATTAATTATTTATAAAATAATAATTTATCTATTTTACTAATTATTTACCACAACAATAATATAATTCGGATAAAAAAAAATCTCAAAACAATCACGAAAAAAAATAGATCACAGTAAAAAAACAACTACTACACATTTTTTATACATGAGTTTTATTAAAAAGTAAGTCGGAATATGTGATGACCCAAAGGGTCATCTTATGAATTAAGACAATATTCTAGGCTCATTAGTCTTAAAAAGATAAATTTTAGTTACTTCAATTTGCGTGCGCAGTCCGAGCATGAAATCGGAATGCTTTTATGTGAAAATATGAGAAATAATAATTTTGAAATTTAAAATTTGGTTTTAGTTGACTCCGGTCAATATTTTGAGCAAACGGACCCGCACCCGTGTTCCGACGATCCCAGGAGGTCCGCAGTAAAATATGAAACTTGGGCCTATGCCCGAAATTGAATTCCGAGGTCCCTGGCCTTAGAAATCAATTTTGAAGAAAATTATTTTGCTGGATTATTAAGGAAATAAAGAAATAAACTAATGTGTGAAATCATTGGTATCAGACACATATTTTGGTTCCAGAGCCCGGTACAAGTTTGTTATGATATTTAAGTCTTATCTATGAAATTTGGTGAGAATCGGAGTTGATTTGACGTGATTCGGACGTCCGGTTGAGAAATTGTGAAATTGAAGTGTCTTGAGGAATATCATGAGTTTGAGGTTAAATTCGCAGTTTTGATGTTATTTTGATGATTCTATCACACGAGCAAGTCCGTATGATGTTTTTAGACTTGCGTGCATGTTTGGTATGGATCCCCGAGGGCTCGGGTGAGTTTCGGGTATGCTACAGAGTGATTAGAACTTAGAAATCTCAGTTGTGCATATTGTGTCTGTCACCAGGTCTCTGATCTCGCAAATTGCGAGATCAGGCTTCGCCAATTGCGATGTCAACAGACCTGGGAAATGCGACATTTTTGTCGCAAATGCGAATAAAGCCTGGGAAGGCCATCCTCGCATATGAGAGTTTTTGGCCGAAAATGCGAAGCCTTCAGATGTCGCAAATGCGACATATATATCGCAAATGCCAAGGCAACAGGATTTCAAAGGGTTCGCAATTGTGAACCCCTGATCGCAATTGCGATAACTGCATCCTGTTAAGTGAGATTTTAAACGGGATTTTCACCCATTTTTCAATTCTCTCAAATCCTAAACCTCCATAGGCGATTTTCCAAAGACCCAAACTTCTCCAAATAATTGGTAAGTGATCTCTAACTAATTCCTTTCAATCTTTAACAACTTTTAATATGATTTCAACCTAGAATCTAGAGTTTCATGGTAAAAATTGAGATTTTTGGGTAAAACTTAGGAATTTCGAAATTTGGGAAGTTAGACCTCGAATTGAGGTCGGATTCCAAAACCAATTGTGTATCCGGGCTCGGGAGAGAATGGGTAAACGAGTTTTGGTCCGAACCACGAGTTTAGACCAAGCGGGCCCGAGGTCGATTTTTGTCTTTTAATAGGAAAACATAGGAAAACCAGGATTTTTCATTAAAGTTAATGCCTTTAGCAATAATTAATGATATTGAACCAATTGTGATTAGATTCGAGCGGGTTAGAGGTAAATTCTAAAGGAAAAGTTGTGCTTGAGCAGTGAATTGCTTGTGAAATTAAGGTAAGTGTTTGGTATAACCTTGACTTGAGGGAATAGGAATCCCCAACTTAAATGCTATGTGGAATTGCATGTGAGTGGTGTATAGGTGAGGTGACGAGTATCTACGCACCACCAGATTATCTGTTGAACATGGTCCCTTCCTCGTTCCCAATTTATTTGGTCCCATGCTTAATTGTTTTATGATCATTGATGCCCCCATGTCTACTCGTTTTCGTCAACTTGTTGTTAAGTAGTGTTTCAAGTATTTTGAAAGTGTTGGTTGTTACCTTGGATTTGTTGTGATACATAAAAAAGTGAGCTGGTTGACAGTGTTTTACTATATATTCCGGTTGGTTTCATAGTGAAATGATAATTGATGAAGTTTATAAATAGTACACCTTTCTGTTTACAATTGTTGAGATATAAATATTGTGAAAGGCTTTGACCTAAATTGTGAAATCTTTTTATAAATAAAGAGATGGGATTGTTTGGTGGGAGCGGGTTGCACGCCGCAACAAGGAGTGATAAGGGTGGACAAGTGGGATCGGGTTGCACGCTGCAACAGGATAAATAAGGGTGATATATATAGGGAGGAGCAATAAGGGTGGACAAGTGGGAGTGGGTTGCGCGCCGCAACAAGGAGCAATAAGGGACGATATTCATGTTTTACTGATTTTTAAACACAAAGACTGGAATACTCACCGTTTTATTGTTTTCATTTCATATTCTGCACTTACAGTTATTTTAAATTGAAATTTGCAAATTTTTTGTGAGAATTGGTTATAGCTGAGATCTGGAAAAGTTAACCGAGTTGTTTTATTTATTCGTTGCAAGTATTGTTTAATTTTTTATTATTCCCTTCTTGCTTTATTGTACATTGTATCTTGTTATGTTATAATGCCCCGCCGTAGCCTCGTCATTACTTCGTCGAGGTTAGGCTCAACACTTACCAATATATGGGGTCGGTTGTACTGATATTGCACTCTGCACTTCTTGTTCAGATCCAGGTACCGGCCAGAGCTAGGTGAAAGTAGTAGCTGATATTATTCGCACGGAGACACGAGTAGATCTGCTGACGTCCGCAAATTTATGGATTCTTCCCTTTATTATTTAGATTGCTATTTTATTTCATTCAAAACATAGATATATTTCTTTCGGCCAAATACTTGTAGTATTCTTCAATAGTTCGTGAATTGTGACACCAGACCCTGGGTAGTTATATAATTAGTATTAGTTCGTCGTTCGTTTCATCTTATCAAATATTATTCCTGATTGCATTTATTGGAAAGTATTAGATTTCCTTTTTCTTTTAAATTATTCTATTGTGTTTAAGTAAACTTTTAGAAGAAAAGGTTAGTTAAGTTCTAACATTGGATTGCCTAGCAAGTATGGTGTTAGGCGCCATCACGATCCCGAGGGTTGGGAAGTTTGGTCGTGACAAGTTGATATCAGAGCACTAGGTTGCCTAGGTCTCACAATTCACGAACAAGCTTAATAGAGTCTGAGAGATCGGTACGGAGACGTCTGTACTTATCTCTCAGAGGCTATAAAGTTAAGAACAATTTCACTTCTATTTTACTCTATCGTGCGAGTTTATTCTATCATTGATGATTGAACTCGTCTATTATTGTTCTATCGCAACTCTCAACATCGCGCAATGCATCTACAACCGGACAAGAAATGGAGCCCCAATGACAACTACGATTAGAGGAAGAGGCATAGGCAGAGCTCAGTCTAGAGCTAGAACATCAGTACCTATTGTAGAGCCTCAAATGGATCTAGAAGCGGAGGCTCTAGCTCAATCGTACATGTTGGACCAGTTCAGGTTCCAGAAGGATTCATAGCTACTCCAATTTTTGTAGGACGCACTAGTCCATTTATTGAGGTTGGACAAGTTTACCAAATATTTCCACTCCATTTCAGTGGTACATCTTTTGAGGACCCACGTGATTTTCTTGACCGCTACTATGAAATATTGCAGAACATGGGAATAGTTGAAAGCAATGGGGTTGATATATATGAGCTGTGAAGTTTAACATTGTGGATTATCAGACGTTGTGAGCTATGAATTCGTGCCAAGTGGGGAAGTCCACTGTCAAGGAATAGATTGTGGGGTCATGTGTTATATCAGTTTTGGCCTGGAATATATAAGGCCTGATATATTGCAAGAGATAAAGCTGGGACTTGCAGTGTGTCTGCCTCATTAATAACCATATACCTCAATATCAAAGGATTTATATAAACAATTTTAAATCCACAGAAGGTCTACTCAGCGTGGAAGTCACGGTTGTGGATTTTGGGGGTGCTTCAGAGGGAGTACAGTGGTTGACGAGCTTCTAGACTATGTGGTTCACGCCAAGATTTATTTGTATAGAGCTCTACTTTAGTGAACATTGTGCATCAATAAGGATAAGATTTACCCCAAAGAATAACGAAGTGTATATGAATAACTAGGGTAGATCAGCAGTGTTGAGTCAACATAGTAAAAGAAGAAATTAGCCGTCGGTGTTTGTCGCAAGCCCACGAAGAGGGCGGCCAGCCATTGCAACACCAACTACTTGGATCGGTTCTTATAAATGCTATCGATAGAGTTTGTTTCTCAGACTCTCTATAATGTATGGCGCATAGGGTTTGGATGATTGTGTCAGGTCCCCATGACGATGTCAGAATATGCCATCAGGTTCGATAAGTTAGCCCGTCATACTCCTACTTCGGTTCATATGGTCAGGGAGCAATTCCACATACTCATTAAAGAACTCAATTATGATCGTAAAATTTTGTACGACTTAGGGCAGGTTGATACTTTATTTCGGCTAGTGGTAGAAATTGTCATAGACTTGGGAGAGTCATATTTCATCAGAGAACTTAGGCTACGTGCCCCATTGCAGTTACAACTCAACTTACATGTCTAGATAGGGGAAGGGGTCAGAATGTCGAAGGTGGAGGTCAGACTCCTAGAGGTGGAGACCCATCCTGTTGATATATTTTCTATGGTATGGTTGAGATCGTTACACCAGATGGTGTCATTACAAGTACAGTTTCTAATTATTATAAAGTGACAATTTCCTTAACTTGATTCGGTTATGAGTATCTAAGGAAGTCCTCCTAATATGCTCCACTTATGGGTGAGCTTCGTAACCTTGAAATCTACTTATCTGAATACTCATATGGGGAGATAGATATGTCTATCATTACGTGTTGTAATTTTGTTTAACAAAAAATATTTAAAAGAAGAAAAGGGAATGTTTCGAGTGGCACGATGTGCATATTACTTGTGATTCAGAACTGAGGGCGAGATCCTCACATTTTAATATGATTAGGTATGTTTAAATCGGGCTACGAACCGCGGTGGAAGTTATATAAGGACGCGATCCTTGTGATGAAAATTCTTGTGTTTAAATTATCCCTTGTGAAATTAATTTTTTTACTATAATATTAATAGGGAGTCATTCCTGCTAGGTTTATTTGAAAATTTTTGTATAAAATTATCTGCGCATAATTTGCCAAATCTGTGTTATAATTATTGAGATTTAACCTAAGAGGTAGGTGCCCGCCCATGTGGCGTTAAATGAGACACGTTAATTCAGGTATATAATTATGAGCTCTTCATGAATTGCACCTTGTTATGAGTATTGTAAAGTTTTGAAAGGAGATTATTGTTAACATGAAGTTATTTGATGATTTTGTAATTGGCTATGAACAACTATTAATATCATGTTGAACCAAAATGGTGTTCCATTCAAATGGTCGGACGAGTGTGAGGCGAGCTTTCAGAAGCTCAAGACAACTTTGACTTCAGCACCGGTGTTGGTGTTACCATCAGGTTCAGGATCTTTCACGGTATATTGTGATGCTTCCCGTGTTGGGCTTGGAGAGGCATTGATGCAGGAAGGCACGGTGATTGCATATACATCTCGGCAGTTGAAAGTCCATGAGAAGAATTACCCTGTCCATGACTTAGAGTTGGAAGCCATTATTCACGCATTGAAGATTTGGAGGCACTATAATTATGGTGTGTCGTGTGAGGTTTTCACGATCATCGTAGTCTCCAGTACTTGTTCAAGCAAAAGGATCTTAATTTGAGACAGATGAGATGGTTAGAGTTACTGAAAGATTATGACGCCACTATATTGTATCAGCCGGGGAAGGCCAATGTAGTGGCCGATGCATTGAGTAGGAAGGCGGTGAGTATGGGAAGCCTTGCATATATTCCAGTCGCTGAGAGACCGTTAGCTTCACACATTTAGACTTTGGCTAATCAGTTCGTGAGGTTGGATATCTCGCCCATCAATGTTTTATCTTGTATAGTCGCTCGGTCTTCCTTATTTGAGCATATCAGAGATCGATAGGATGATGACCCGCATTTGATGGTCCTTAGGGACATAATTCGGCACGGTGGTACCAAGAAAGTTACAGTTGGAGATGACGGGGTTTTGAGGATGAATGGTCGTATATGTGTGCCTAATGTTGATAGGCTTCGTGAGTTGATCCTTGAGGAGGCTCAGAGTTCTAAGTGTTCTATCACCCGGGTGCTGCCAAGATGTACCAGGACCTGCGGCAACATTATTGGTGGAGAAGGATGAAGAAGGATATTGTTGCTTATGTGGCTCATTGTTTGAATTGCCAACAGGTAAAGTATGAGCATTAGAGACCCGGTGGTTTGCTTCAGCAGATAGAGATTCCTGAGTGGGAGTGGGAGCGTATCATTATGGACTTCGTTGTAGGACTCCCACAGACTCAGAGGAAGTTCGACGCCATTTGGGTTATTGTGGATAGGCTGACTAAATCAGCACATTTCATTCCAGTGGAAAGTACTTATACTTCGGAGCAGTTGGCAGAGATATATATTCGAGAGATTTTTTGCCTTCACGGTGTGCCCGTGTCTATCATTTCTGATCGGGGTACGCAGTTTACCTCGCACTTTTGGAGGGCAGTTCTGTCACGACCCAATTTACCGTGACGACACCTAGTCTCTATGACTCGGTAAGCCTAAAATTTTCGGAACATGACAGAATCAATAAAACAAAGCCAGAAAAATAAAGAACTCAGATAGACATAACGTAGCTGCTCAACATATACATTTACTTCCCAAAACCCGGAATGTCACCATAGTCACAAGCTCTGTGCTAAGTGTAGCTCTATACAATGAAACAGTGGAAAAATATACAAGTCTTATATGCCTATACTAGAGTAGAAGGGGACTCGTGGGATTCTGCAGACGCGGCAGAATTACCTCGCGGTCTCCTGGCTGCTGCTAGATGACTCCTAGCCACGATAATGGGTGCTGGTACCTGGATCTGCACATGGGGAAAACATGCGCAGGAAAGGGCGTGAGTACTCCATATTCGGTACTCTATAAGTGCCAAGCCTAACCCCAGTCAAGTAGTGACGAGGTCAGGTGGAGGCCCTACTGAGTTTGTAAAACAAGTCAATATACAATTTAGAACGGTGACAAATAGCTAAGCAATGATAAACAGGATCAATGAAAATGGAAAGATTTAATAACATGAAGAGAGCCCTCGGCTCAGCACAACATATATCTCAACAGTATATGTGCAATGCAGTACACGGGGAAAGCGACCGGATCTTAGTCCGTAGTCCCAATTTAAATATGCTATGCAGTACATGGGGAAAACTCCCGAATCTCTGTCCGTAGTCCCAATTTAAATATACATTTCAGTACAGGGGGAAAGCTCCCGGATCTCGGTCCGTAGTCCCAATTTAAATATGCTATGCAGCACAGGGGGAAAGCTCCCGGATCTCTGTCCGTAGTCACGATTTAAAAATGCATTTCAGTACAGGGGGAAATCTCCCCGATCTCGGACCGTAGTCTCAATTTAAATATGAAATGCAGTACAAGGGGAAAGCTCCCGGATCTCGGTCCGTAGTCCCAAAGTAGGTTTGGGTACCTAAAAACATGTAATTTTGTTTTGCAGGAACACCGCAAGAAGAA
>ML380754.1:0-12074 GCA_005239525.1 Nicotiana knightiana | reverse complement strand
CGCAGCATATATATATATATATATTGGATCGGGCTGCACGCCGCAGCAATATAGCGGTTGGGTTGTAGGATCCCCTCCAGGAGTCATTACACCCCAAGTGAGCGAAGTCGACTATTATTTGGATCGGGCTGCACGCCGCAGCATATACATATCTTATTTGGATCGGGCTGCACGCTGCAACATATACATATGTTATTTGGATCGGGATGCACGCCGCAGCATATGTTATGTGGATCAGGCTGCACGCTGCAGCAGTTTGTGTGGATACATGGTACCTGTTGAGTGAGAGTGCTGAGTGTGAGCATTGAGTACTGATAGAGGAGTCACGAGTGACTGGGGTACCTTACGTATGAGTGATATTGTGCCCGAGAGGCTATAAAGTGTGAGATCATTGTTTCTCACTCATTTTACACTGAGTCTCTTTAATAAATGTTGAGTTAATGTTTTATGCAAGTTTAGAAGGGGAACTGGAGTTTGTAAAGTATTTGGTAAATGTAGTCTTTTGGTTACTCTATTTGTTTTCACTGGCACGTGTTTTTATGAAACTATCACTTTTAAATGCTCGTCACTGCACTCAAGTCTTTAGTTGTTTTGGTTACTTACTGAGTTGGCATACTTACGTTACTCCCTGCACCTTGTGTGCAGATTCAGGTACCAGGGCAGAGCACTAGTTGAGCCACCCCATTTGGAGCATTGCTCAGAGATTGTGAGGTAGTTGCTCGGCGTCCGCAGCCTACTCTTCCTCCTTCCTACTCTCTCATTTTACTTTACTTCTCAGACTTGTAGTAGTAAAGAATTTATATTAGACTGTATCACTTCTTAGATGCTTATGACGGTTGACTCCAGATGTTGGGGCTATGTTTATGTAAAGACCCATAAAATTTTATGGCTAAAAATAATGCCCAAATAGGTCCCCCGTGTTGTTATAACGGTAGAAATTCTTAAGACGGACCATTTTTGAGTAAAAAGTACCCTGGGACTTGAAAGATATAATTTCCAGATTTGCGCAGGTCTGCGGTCCACTATGCGATCGCAGATCAGGTATGTGGACCGCATAGTGGTCGCATACCTGGACAGTTTTCTGTCCATTTTGAGGACAGCTATGCAGCCTAGAATGCGATCGCATTTCACAAATGCGGGCCGCATAATTGTCGCATTATTGCACCTTGACTTTTGTGAAAGGAGTTATGTGACGCACTATGCGATCACATAACAGGTATGTGGACCGCATAGTGGTTGCATACCTGGGCAGTCTACTTTTCTTTTTGGCCCATTTGAGGGCCAATTATGCGACAGGAATGCGGACCTCATAGCAGGAATGCGATCGCATTCCTGACCGCATTTCCGCTTCGGGACTGTTAAATTTCTAATTTTATACCCGACCCCCAGTTCATTAAAACACTTACCCCCTTCCATTTTAAAGATTTTCTTAACAAAATAGAGAGAGGGAAGAGAGAGTTCTAGAGAGAGAAAGTCCCAACTTCATCAAAGTGATCCTCCTTCATCATTCAAGCTTGGAACTAATCAAGTAGGGCACCATTTACTTCACCATAAGAGGTAAGCTTCTACCCCACCAACCTTAATTTCCAGATTTTGTTAAAATAAAACATGGTTAGGTAAGTTCATGAAGATGGGGGTAGGGGTCTTGCATGCATGTAACCAACTAGTCATAATCTAGTAAAAGGAAATGGGTTAGAGTAGTCTCTCAATAAAAAGAGGCCATTTAATCTAAAGGAACACCTAGTGTTTGCTAGAAAGCTCAAATGAGTTCAAGACATGTTCATGGTTCCTAATTCTAAGTTTAAATGTGCTGCATTGTGAATTAGATTGAAGGTGCTAGAAGGTCCGGTGATTTGAGATAGAAATTAAGGAAAAAACCCGATTCGAGGTATGTATGGCTAACTTTAATCCTTGTAGAGTCATCTTGTTGGTGTCTGAGCACTCGGTATGAAATTCTTGCTTGAGCATTTGTGAATTGATTTCCCTACTGTGTCGAGGTGTAATACTTCGTTCTTTGAATTTTTTAGTCAATTACCAAGTTATATGAGCTTGCAAAAAAGTGATTCTTTGTGATTATTCTATCATGTGCACAACTTGTCAAATGTTAAATACATCGGTATGAGAGAATTTGCTGCAAAACGAAAGAAATGATAACGAATCAAAGTGTTGAACGTATCTAAGTGTTAAATGCTGTGTAGTAAATAATGGAAAAGGAAACAGGGATAAACTATTTGAGCTATATGTTGATGGCATATCGTATATGGCTCACTGTTTGATAAGGATTTCTGTGGCCTTAAGTCCATATGGTTACTTGGTTGTTACGAATGAATATCCTTGAGAATGAGAATCTTCTTGATTGAATTATTGGTTGAGGTTGCAATTAATTACATTGTTGAATGTATCAACGTGCTAAAGGCTGTGTAACAAATGACGAAAGTAAATATGGACTGATTTTATTGAGTTAGATGATTGTGGAAACACCATGTATGAATTACTTATTGGTAAGGATCATTGTGCCTTGATTTCAGATAGTTATTGGTTGATATGAACTTATGTTCTTCATTATAAAGATCCTCGTGATATAATTGTTGGTGGTTGTTGCTGTGAAATGTGATTGTAAGGTGGGATCGGGTTGCACGCCGCAACAGAAATATAAGGTAGGATCGGGTTGCACGCCACAACAGAAGTAATAAGGGTGTAATGTGGTTGTGAGATGGGATCGGGTTGCACGCCGCAACAGAAGAAATAAGGGTGGAGTATGATGGTAAGGTGGGATTGGGTTGCGCGCCGCAACAGGGGAAACAATTGAAATAAGAAACTGTGGAAACCTCATTTGTGATTCTCTGTATCTCTGTGCAATATTTGTTTGGGTTTCTTTAACTGCCTCATATATGTGTATTGTTTGATTTTACATAGAGTAAAGTTTGTTTAAACATGCTAGTACTATTCAATGGTACTAATGTCCCTTTTTTCGGGGGCACTACATCTTCTATATGGATGTAGGTGGTTCTATAGAAGGTAGCTCGGTTCGCAGTTAGTGGTGCCTTATCTTCATCTCTCTAGCAGTTCTGGTGAGCCCCATTTCCTCTCGGGGCCGTGTGTACGTGGTCCAAACCGGAATTATTGTATGTTTTGTGATTTTCAAATGTGGAAATGATAAAGGATAAAATGAACTCAAGTAGTAGATTCATGCTTAAACTCTAGATTGCTAATTCACGTGGAATAATGTATATTGTAAACACGGGGTAGCGCGTTGGGCAGGAAAGGCAATCCAGGTCCGCTTGACCGTGATCATTCGGTTGGGAGCCGGTCTCGTCCCTCGATTTTGGGGCGTGACAAACTTGGTATCAGAACCTAAGGTTTTAAAAGTGTCCTAGGATGTCTCGGAGCCGTCTCTAGTAGTGACCTTCTTATCAGTGTGTTGTCGACCACATCTATAATTAGGGGGATACATGGACATTTAGGAAAGTACCATTTTATTGCTATTCTATATTGTGCGATGTGGTGAAAGGTGAGGTTGTCTATCTCTAACTCGTGCATTGTTCCAATTTTCAGCAAATGGAACCCAAGAAGAGATCCCGACTCGGCCCAGAGGCCAATGCCACCCCAGGAGTGGCCGTGAATTCTTTATCTGATGGTGCGGGTGAGAATGATTCCCCGACCCTGAATCTGCCTGACTCTTCCATCCTAGGCCAGGATATTCCTATTCCTGCTCAAGCAGAGGGTGCTACAGTCCCTCCCGCTGATGTTCCTGATCCTTCCTCAGTCCCAGCTTCTGGTCCCGGCATTTCTGATGGGGACCTCAGGAGAGCTATTCAGATGTTGACTCAGCTCGTGGCCTCCCAGGCCCAAAGATCACATGATTCCCCTGCATCCTCTAGCGAGCAAGGGGATTCTTCAGGTTCCACCAGTTTCTGCGGTTAGACCCTCCAGAGTTCACAGGCACCGACCCAGAGGTTGATCCTCAAGAGTTCATTGATGAGATGTGCAAGACCCTCCGAGTTATGAGGGCTACTGAGACAGAGGGGGTTGAGTTGGCTTCCTATCGTCTGAAGGGCGCGGCATATTCGTGGTTTGAAATGTGGGAGAGTTCCCTTGGAGAGGGGAGCCCCCCGGCGAGGTGGAAGAGTTTGTGGATGCGTTTATGGATCATTTCTTGCCTGCCGAGATTATGACAGCCCGTGCTACAGAGTTCGAGGCCCTCAAGCAGGGAAACATGAGTGTGTGGGAGTATCATATGGAGTTTGTGCACTTGTCCAAATATGTTGTTCACATGGTGTCTACTATGGAGGCTAGAGTTCGTTGGTTTGTTCAGGGCCTTGGTCCGTTGGTTATTAATGAAGCTGCTACAGCTGCTCTGCATTCAGATATGAACTACGGGAAGATTGTGGGATTTTCCCAGGCTACGGAGGCTCGAAAATTAAATATAAGAATGGAGAGGGAAAGTAGTAGTAGGGCCCGGTCAGCGGGCAACCCTGGGGTTCAGTTGGAGGAGGGAGATCAGTCCTTGGGAGAGGGTCATCAGGGCCATCTCAGTCTTATGCTCAGTCCTCAGCCAGTGCGCCGCCACTAGGGCACACGTATCAACAGGGAGGTCACGTTGGACCAGTTTCAGACAGCAGGATTTTTCAGCAGTCGGGTCGTTCAGGTGGGAGGTTCCAGCAGCAGTGGAGGGCCCCATGCCCTAAGTTTGGGAGGTTCCATTCTGAGACCGTGTTACTTGGACATACCAGTATGTTATAGGTGTGGAGTAAGAGGCCACGTTCAGCGAGATTGTCGTGCACCCCGTCCGGGCATGGGTAGGGGCACTTCTCAGCCATCCAGTTCTTCAGCCGCTACATCTTCGGCACACCATCCAGCTCCAGCAGGGCACGGTACAGCTAGGGGTGAAGCGCGGGGTCGAGGGGGGCCCAGTCGGTTCTATGCTTTGAGTGGTCGCCAGAGTGCGGAGGCTTCCCCAGATGTTGTCACAGGTATTATGACTGTCCAGTCACATGATGTTTATGCTCTTATTGATCCCAGGTCTTCTTTGTCATATGTTACTCCATTTATTGCTTCAAGTTTTGGGATAGAACCCGAACAGCTTCACGAGTCGTTCTCTGTGTCGACTCCGGTTGGTGATTCTATTACGGTCGTGCGAGTCTATAGAAATTGTGTTGTCATAGTGCGTGGTCGGGATACCATGGCCGATCTTATTGAGTTAGAAATGGTAGATTTTGATGTAATTATGGGGATGGATTGGCTCTATTCGTGCTTTTCTAAACTCGACTGCTGAACCAGAATTATGAGGCTCAAATTTCCTAATAAATCAGTTATCGAGTGGAAGGGGAATAATGTTGTGCCGAGAGGTAGATTTATTAACTACCTTAAAGCCTCCAAGATGATCAGAAAAGGTGCATCTACCATTTGGTCCGGGTTGCGGACACCACTTCAGAGGTGCCTGCTCCCGAATCTGTGCCTATTGTGAATGAATTTCTTGAAATATTTCTGGAAGAGCTTCCTGGGATTCCTCCAGAGAGAGAGAGATCGATTTCGGGATTGATATATTGCCAGATATGCAGCCTATATCTACTCCACCTTACCGAATGGCGCCAGCAGAATTGAGAGAGTTAAAAGAGCAATTGAAAGATCTACTAGAAAAGGGTTTCATACGTCCAAGTGTGTCGCCTTGGGGAGCACAGGTTCTTTTTGTTAGAAAGAAAGATGGATCGCTTCGTATGTGTATTGATTATCGGCATATCAACAAGATCACCATCAAAAACAAATACCCATTGCCTCAGATAGATGATTTGTTCGACCAGTTGCAAGGTGATAAGTTCTTCTCAAAGATTGATTTGCGGTTCGGGTACCAGTTAAAGATCAGGGAGCAGGATATTCCTAAGAGTGCCTTCAGGACTCGATATGGGCACTTTGAGTTTCTGGTAATGTCTTTTGGGCTAACCAACGCCCCATCAGATTTTATGGATCTTATGAATCGGGTTTTCAAACCGTTTCTTGACTCCTTTGTGATTGTCTTCATTGACGATATCCTTGTTTATTCGCGAAGCCAGGAAGACCATGTTACTCACCTCAAGGCAGTTTTGCAGACTCTTCATCAGCACCAATTGTATGCAAAGTTTTCAAAATGTGAATTTTGGCTAGAATCAATCCCCTTTTTGGGCCATGTTGTTTCCAGGGAAGGGATTCGGGTTGATCCCCAAAAGATTGTAGCGGTAAAGGATTGGCCTAGGCCAACGACCCCGACAGAGATTTTCAGTTTCTTAGATTTGGCTGGATATTATCGGAGGTTCGCGGAGGGATTCTCTACCCTCGCCTCCCCATTGACTAAGGTGACGCAAAAGGCGGTTAAGTTCCAGTGGTATGATGCTTGTGAAAAGAGTTTTCAGGAGTTGAAATTGAGATTGACTACGGCGCTAGTGTTGACCTTGCGAGAGGGTACAGAGGGATTTGTGGTTTATTGTGATGCTTCAAGGGTTGGTTTGGCGTATGTGTTGATGTAGTGGGGGAAGGTAATAGCGTATGCTTCAAGACAGCTCAAGAATCATGAGAAGAATTATCCATGATTTGGAGCTCGCGGCGGTTGTGTTTGCATTGAAAATCTAGCAGCATTATCTTTATGGGGTCCATGTGGACGTGTTCACAGACCACAAGAGTCTTCAGTATTTATTCAAATAAAAGGAGTTGAACTTAAGGCAGCGGAGGTGGTTAGAGTTGCTCAAGGATTATGATATGAATATTTTGTACCATCCAGGAAAGGCGAATGTGGTAGTCGACGCTCTTAGTTGGAAATCCATGTGTAGCCTGGCTCATTTGGAAGCAGGTCAGAGGCTTTTGGCTCGGGAGGTTTATCAGTTGGCCAGTATGGGGGTGTGTCTTTCAGCCTTAGGTGAAGGGGATGTCGTGGTGCGTAACAGAGCGGAGTATTTGCTTGTTACGGAAATCAAGGAAGAGCAATTTAGAGATCCAGCATTGGTACAGTTGAGAGAGGCAATTTAGAATCTTAAGACTACAGCATTTTCAGTCGGCAATGATGACGGTGTTTTGTGGTGCCAAGGGAGACTATGTGTTCCGGACGTGGATGATCTTAGGGAAAGGGTAATGGAAGAGGCTCACAATTCCAGGTGTTCAGTACACCAAGGTTCTACGAAGATGTATCATGATCTCAAGGAGATTTATTGGTGGAATGGTATGAAGAGGGGTGTGGCAGAATTTGTGGCTAGGTGTCCGAATTGTCAGCAAGTGAAGGCCGAGCATTAGAGTCCCGGTAGGTTGATGCAGCTTGTGGAAATACCAATGTGGAAATGAAAGATGATCAATATGGACTTTGTAGTGGGGTTACCCCGCACTCAGCGCAAGTTCGACTCAGTTTGGGTAATAGTGGATCGGCTCACAAAGTCGACGCACTTCTTGCCAGTCAAGCCCACCGATACTGCAGAATAGTACGCTTAGTTATATATCAAATAAATAGTCAGGCTCCATGGCACTCTAGTATCTATTATCTCGGATCGAGGGGCCCAATTCACAACTAACTTTTGGAAGAAGTTTCAGCAAAGTTTGGGTACGCAGGTGAATCTTAGCACAACATTCCACCCACAGACTAATGGGCAGGCAGAGCGGACTATTCAGACGCTTGAAGATATGTTACGGGCTTGTGTATTAGATTTCAAGGGTAGCTGGGATGATCACTTGCCGCTTATAGAATTTTCTTATAATAACAGTTTCCACGCTAGTATTCAGATGGCCCCATTTGAGGAATTGTACGGAAGGAGGTGTAGGTCTCCGATTGGATGGTTCGATATTGGCGAGGTGGAACTGCTAGGACCGAATCTTGTGCACCAAGCTATGGAAAAAGTTAAAGTCATTCAGGAAAGGATGAAGACTGCTCAGAGTCATCAGAAATCCTATGCAGACGTTCGTCGAAGAGATTTGGAGTTTCAAGTAGATGATTGGGTATTCTTAAAGGTGTCTCCCATGAAGGGAGTGATACGGTTTGGGAAGAAAGGGAAATTGAGCCCAAGGTATGTCGGGCCATATAGGATTGCTCAAGGGATAGGACAGGTGGCTTATAGGCTGGAATTGCCCCCTGAGATATCATTAGTGCACCCAGTGTTTCATGTGTCCATGTTGAAGAAGGTGATTGGGGATCCATCTGCCATTGTGCCGGCGGAGACGGTTGAAATTAATGAAGGATTGTCATATGAAGAGGTTCCAGTTGCGATTCTTGATAGGAAAGTCCGTAGATTGATGAACAAAGAGATTGCTTCTGTTAAAGTATTATGGCGGAGTCAACAAATCGAAGAACAAACATGGGAAGAGGAAAATAAAGTGAAAGAGAAATATCCCACCTGTTTGAATAAGTCCGGTAGTGGTTTTGAAAGTTGTCATTCCTAAGCAATTATATATTGTGTTAAATTTTGTGCAAGAACACTCCATTCCCCTAATTACCCTACTATTGTGACTTCTCAAACTTTGTGCCACAAATGTATATGTTGTTGTGATTAGTTGGATTTTGTGCAACTCATTGTAATAGTTGAATTATGTGCAAATTTGTGGAATTAACCAAACTATGTGTGGCTTGTGGAAGTAATTGAATTACGTGTAGCTTGTTGAAATGACCGAATTGTGTGCAAGTTGATAGAGTAACTAAAATATGTTGAATTGGTTAAAATGTGTTTCAGGGGATCTCTGACAGGTAGATAGGCCTAATTACAAAGGAAACTTTGGCGAAATTTTCAGGAAATATCGGAGTTAGTAAAAATATGGGGGTTGGCTTATTTTGTGTTTTTCCTACTCTAGTGATTCCCCGATCCTCATTCGAGGACGAATGATTTTAAGTGGGGTATAAATTAAAGACCCGTAAAATTTTATGGCTAAAAATAATGCCCAAATATGTCCCCGTGTTGTTATAACGGTAGAAATTCTTAAGACGGACCCTTTTTGAGTAAAAAGTACCTTGGGACTTGAAAGATATAATTTTCCAGATTTACGCAGGTTTGCGGTCCACTATGTGATCGCAGATCAGGTATGCGAACCGCATAGTGGTCGCATACCTAGACAGTTTGCTGTCCATTTTGACGACAACTATGCAGCCAAGAATGCGATCACATTTCATGAATGCGGGCCGCATAGTTGTCGCATTATTGCACCCTTGACTTTTGCGGAGGGAGTTATACGACGCACTATGCGATCGTATAACAGGTATGCGGACCGCATAGTGGTCGCATACCTGGGCAGTCTACTTTTCTTTTTGGCCCATTTGAGGGCCAATTATGCGACAGGAATGCGGACCGCATAGCAGGAATGCGATCGCATTTCCGCTTCGGGACTGTTAAATTTCTAATTTTATACTCGACCCCCAGTTCATTAAAACACTTAACCCCTTCCATTTTAAAGATTTTCTTAACAAAATAGAGAGAGGGAAGAGAGAGTTCTAGAGAGAGAAAGTCCCAACTTCATCAAAGTGATCCTCCTTCATCATTCAAGCTTGGAACTAATCAAGTAGGGCACCATTTTCTTCACCATAAAAGGTAAGCTTCTACCCCACCAACCTTAATTTCTAGATTTTGTTAAAATAAAACATGGTTAGGTAAGATCATGAAGATGGGGGTAGGGGTCTTGCATGCATGTAACCAACTAGTCATAATCTAGTAAAAGGAAATGGGTTAGAGTAGTCTCTCACTAAAAAGAGGCCATTTAATCTAAAGGAACACCTAGTGTTTGCTAGAAAGCTCAAATGAGTTCAAGACATGTTCATGATTCCTAATTCAAAGTTTAAATGTGCCGCATTACGAATTAGATTGAAGGTGCTAGAAGGTCCGGTGATTTGAGATAGAAATTAAGGAAAAATCCCGATTCGAGGTATGTATGGCTAACTTTAATCCTTGTAGAGTCATCTTGTTGGTGTTTGAGCACTCGGTATGAAATTCTTGCTTGAGCATTTGTGAATTGATTTCCCTACTGTGTCGAGGTATAAGACTTCTTTCTTTGAATTTCTTAGTCGATTACCATGTTATATGAGCTTGCGAAAAAGTGATTCTTTTTTATTATTCTATCATGTGCAAAGCTTGTTAAATGTTGAATACATCGGTATGAGAGAATGTGCTAATCAAAGTGTTGAACGTATCTAAGTGTTAAATGATGTGTAGTAAATAATGGAAAAGGAAACGGGGATAAATTGTTTGAGCTATATGTTGATGGCATACCGTATATGACTCACTGTTTGATAAAGATTTCAGTGGCCTTGAATCCATATGGTTACTTGGTTGTTACGAATGAATATCCTTGACAATGAGAATCTTCGTGATTGAATTATTGGTTGAGGTTGCTATTAATTACATTGTTGAATGTATCAACATGCTAAAGGCTGTGTAACAAATGAAGAAAGTAAATATGGACCGATTTTATTGAGTTAGATGATTGTGGCAACACCATGTATGAATTACTGATCGGTAAGGATCATTGTGCCTTGATTTCACATAGTTATTGTTTTATATGAACTTATGTTCATGATAAAGATCCTCGTGATATAATTATTGGTGGTTGTTGCTGTGAAATGTGATTGTAAGGTGGGATCGGGTTGCACGCTGCAACAGAAATGTAAGGTGGGATCGGGTTGCACGCCGCAACAGAAATGTAAGGTGGGATCGGGTTGCACGCTGCAATAGAAATGTAAGGTGGGATCGGGTTGCACGCCGCAACAGAAGTAATAAGGGTGTAATGTGGTTGTGAGATGGGATCAGGTTGCACGCCGCAACAGAAGAAATAAGGGTGGAGTATGATGGTAAGGTGGGATCGGGTTGCGCGCCACAACAGGGGAAACAATTGAAATAAGAAACTGTGGAAACCTCATTTGTGATTCTCTGTATCTCTGTGCAATATTTGTTTGGGTTTTTTTAACTGCCTCATATATGTGTATTGTTTGATTTTACATAGAGTAAAGTTTGTTTATACATGCTAGTACTATTCAATGGTACTAATGTCCCTTTTGCCAGGGGCGCTACATCTTCTATATGGATGTAGGTGGTTCTATAGCAGGTAGCTCGATTCGCCGTTAGTGGTTCCTCCTCTTCATCTCTCTAGCAGTTCTAGTGAGCCCCATTTCCTCTCGGGGCCGTGTGTAGTCTATATCATCTAGTTTTGTATATTTTGTGTCTTTTATGGTATAGTCGGGGCCTTTTTGCCAGCAAGTATTGTGTAAACCCTTAGCACTCTTAGAGGCTCCGTAGACATGATGTGGGTTGTACATATATGTATTTTGGGCAGTAAATGTGTTTACTAGTAATCGTTGTCCGAATAGGAATTATTGTATATTTTGTGATTATCAAATATGGAAATGATAAAGGATAAAATGAACTCAAGTAGTAGATTCATGCTTAAACTCTAGATTGCTAATTCGCGTGGAATAATGTATATTGTAAACACGGGGTAGCGTGTTGGGCAGGAAAGACAATCCAGGTCCGCTTGACCGGGATCATTCAGTTGGGCGCCGGTCTCGTCCCTTGATTTTGGGGCGTGACAGTTTAGACGTTCCGATCATTTTTATTGTTTGAAATGGTTAAAAGTGGAAATTATTATGAAACATATGATAAATTTATGTATTAAATGGGAACCTTATGATATTTTTAGTAGATTTGGCTAGCCTAGTACCACGATAGGCGCCATCACGGCCAGTTTAGATTTGGGGTCGTGACAACTTTGAAAGAATTCAATGAGATGGGAATATTCTGGAGTTATGGGATTAATGTCTCTCATATTATGCTCTTTCGGGTGATTTGATCACTAGATTTATCTAATTTATTGATTTACCACCAGATATAACTACTGAAAGGGTTGATGGTCAGAGTACTGGTGAGAAACAAGCAAAACAGGTGAGCAAAGAAGATGGTCAACCAGATACTATGCAAACCAATTCAAAGGAATGTGCAGGAACAACAATAAAGAATGTAGAAGAAGAGGAGAATGGACTGAAGAAGCAAGAGAACACCCTGGTTCCAAAGAATCTGCAGAGTGTGCAGAAATTTGAGAGTAGGGAAAAGGATCTCGACGAAGAATCTACAACACAAAACTTTCAGAAT
>ML380753.1:0-37501 GCA_005239525.1 Nicotiana knightiana | reverse complement strand
AGTAACTAGCCTCTAGCTAATTTCTACAAGCTTCAAGTTAACTCTAACTTGAACAATGTGTACCTATTACAATTGCTTCAATGAAAGCTGAAAAGATACAATATTAAATCGCCTACTACAACCAACTAGACTCAATGAAAAATAGATAAAACTGGTTCTTCTAGCTGGTCTGTAGCTTTTGTATCGCACAGTAATTCTGCTTGCAAAATATCTAGGAATTTTGCTTTCAGATCTTGATTCACTTCTGCACTTGTGCGTTTTTTATTCAAGCAAGAATACTTCAATTATTTATAGAGTCAGTTGTTGAGTTTGTCGTTCAGTTCTGGTACAATCTCCCATGGGAAATCTTCGTGCGAAACCAACTTGGTAAAAACTCCTCCAAGGTCACCAGATATCGTGGCTTTTGAGGGTGATGCACCTCCACTTTCTCTTTATTTTAATGCTTAGCTGGATTCCATCTCCTAGGCCTTTTCACCATTATTTTCCTTGTTGGTTGTTCTATTGATCCTTATCGTGGGATCCTTTTGTGGCGCCTACGACGAGTCACCAACGTCCAACCTTCATCTTCCTCAGGTTGACCATCTTCAACTTTATAGTTCTCCAGTAATTCTTCATCTTTACTTTCTTTAAAACTACATAATTTGTCTGGACTGAATGAGCCAGATGAGATAGAGACTTGGTTTGTGCTTGCTTTCTCATCTTCAAGAACAATCTTCTTTTCACGAGCCAAGTCCATAACTTTGTCCTTGAAGACAAAGCACTTCTGCATAGGGTGGCTCATAAGATGATATTTGCAGTAATTTGGGTCATCAATTTTCCCAGCTTCATTTGGTCGTTTCATCTCCGGAAGCTCAATGAGATTCAACTCGAGGAGTTCTTCAAAAATAGTTGGCACATCAGAATCTAGAAATGGGTACTCTTTCTCTTGCATTTCTTTTAGAGTTAACTTTCCACTCGGCTTATCTTGAAACGAAGTGGATTTCGTACTCTGATTTTGGCTCACCTTCATCGTGAACTTCATAGGTTATGCGTTGACATTCATAGCTTCTTTGTTTTCAGATCTTGGTACAAACTTGCTTCATTTTCTGACTTCTTGCTTGTCGTTCACTTTGCGAGGTTCATAGATGGGCAGCCTTTCATTTCCAGAAGAGGCCATGCTCAATTCCATGTCATGGGCACGAGTTGCAAGTTCTTCAAATGTGCTAGGCTTGATACCTTGAAAGATGTAGCATAATACCCAATGCATACCTTGGATCCACATCTCTATGCCAGAAGCTTCACTAAGCATGTCTTTACAGTTGAGGCTTGCATTCCTCCAACGATTGATAAAGTCGATAACTGGTTCATTCTTCCGTTGACGAGTACTTGTGAGTTCTATCATACTCACAGTACGTCTCGNACCCAATGCATACCTTGGATGCACATCTCTATGCCAGAAGCTTCACTAAGCCTGTCTTTACAGTTGAGGCTTGCATTCCTCCAACGATTGATAAAGTCGATAACTGGTTCATTCTTCCGTTGACGAGTACTTGTGAGTTCTATCATACTCACAGTACGTCTCGTGCTATAAAAGTGATTGAGGAATTCTTGCTTTAGTTGATCCCAGCTATCAGCAGATCCATCATCGAGGTCCGTGTACCAATCAAAAGCATTTCCTTTTAATGATCGGACAAACTGTTTGACAAGGTAATCTCCATAAGTCCCAGCATTGTTGCATGTCTCAACGAATTGCGCCACAAGTTGCTTTAGATTGCCTTTTCCATCAAACTGTTGAAATTTTGGAGGTTGATAGCCAACAGACATCTTCAACATATCGATCCTTGAAGTGTACGGCTTTGCATGGGTAAAGGAGGACTTGGAAGCAACTTCATATTTGTTTCTTATAGTCCCTTCAATAAACTCCTTTAGTTGATTGATTGGAATCATCCCTTCCGAAGAGGCTGGAATTTCCTTAGTGGATGAAACTTGTTGTAGGGGAGCATCAATATCTTGAACTTCTAGGAGTTTGCCAGGTGCATGGGTGGATTCTTCTTCCATAAAGATTCCCACCCTATTTGTTAGTTTATCGATTCTAGCATCTTGACTTTGCATGCACTTGGTCAAGCCAGCGATTGCTTCCGTCCAGTTTCCCAACTGCTCCTCCACAGATGAAGTGTTTGTCACCATGGCTTGCATGATTGTCATGGACGATGGAGAGTAGCATGGATTTTCACACAGATTGATCCTTGATTGTCTCACGCTATATGGTGTGAGTGGGGAGGATCCATCACTTGAAGCGTCATCATCTTCCTTCACAGTAGAGTGCTTGAATCCGGAGAGGTCAAGCAGAGAAAGAGTTTTCTTGATCTTTTCAGCAACATCACTTTCTCCTTCGGGTGCATTTGTGGAAGATCTTGATCCTTTTGAGGATGAAGATCCGAAAACAGGGGTAGATGCGGACGGCACTTGGGGTGCTTGTTGTCCTAACGAGCATGCTTTGCTCCTCGTAACTGGTCCAAAGCTTCCAAAGGTAACTTCGTGTATGTTTTCCACATCAGCATAGAACCTGGAATTGGCAGCCTTGGCTGAAGTTGAACTGGAGTTGATTTTCTTGGAAACCATTTCGTTGTTCTTGAACTTTGGTGATTGAAAAGTTGAGATGAGAGGTAGAGATTGTCCCACTGGGCATGCCCGAATTTGTAGATAATAAATTGCGTCGAGAAATTTAAATCAAGAACGAAAATATCGCAACAATCGTAGTATTTTATTTCGAATATTTGTGTGTTACAATCTATATAAATCCTCTGATTCTTCTTTTCAACGGTAAATAAAAGAGCCTTCGAGCTTAATCTTGAATTTTATTTGATTTTAATCCAAGTCCTTGAGGCTTGATCTTGATCTTGACGTATTTTTAATCCAAGGGCTTGCAGCTTGTTCTTGAATCTTTGTCTTGATCTTTTAATCCTTAGAACACTTGAATGCTTGTAGTTTTTAGAGAAATCCGCAGCGTTTGATCCACAAGCTCCCTCTTGCTTCTTGTTATAACTTCTGGTCCATTTTCTGAGTTATGAAGACGCCTATTTATAATTGTGGAAGGGAAGAGTCATGATAAAAACAAACTCTTTCCGACCAATCAGATTGAAGTGTGACATGGCCGCATTTGATTGGCCAACATGTCACTTGCACACGTGGCACAATTTCATTGGCCTTTTAGTGTGACTTAACATGCCTTGTCATTTTGACACGTGACATGATCCTATTGGCTCTTCCGTTTGATTGGGCGTGCCACGTCATTTAACACGTGGCACCAAACTGGGCCTCCAGGAGGATGACATTTTGGGCTTAATAAAGTGACTCATCACTTTAGCCCAATTAATTAGGCTAGCCCAATGGATTAAGACTTATTTATTTAATCCATGTATATTGGACTTATATAATTAATTCAACTATATTAGCACATAATATTTATTTGGACTAGTATATTTAAAATATAGTCCAAATTATTTATTGAATTTAAATTCAATAAATTTTATATACCTACATATGTGTTCTTCTTCCTCTCTGAAAATTCCAATCAAAACTTCCTCTTTTAATACAATTTTGATACATATCAACAACTTTATGTAAAAAGAAAGTATTTATAACTTAAATACAAATTTCGTACAACGATTCATATATTATACAACTAATTTTTGAACTTTCATATAATATTCAAATAAAATATATATAAATACATCCGAATACAATTTACATACAACTTTAATACAATTTCGTAAGTATATTGTATATCATGTATTCTCCTCTTTTTCTTCGAGTTTCAATTTGAAATTCAACTAAAATCAAGTATAATCCTCAAAATTGAGATATAAATTCCAAATAATATTCTCAATTATTTGCAACAACACACAATCCAAACAAACAATAGTTTTTGAAAACCCAAATTCGAATTCAAAGTTTCGGAGTTTTTTAATGCCTGTTAATGATGGAGAATCAAATACCTTCAAAATTTATTGATTGACAATTTCAATTCGAATATCATTATGCAACATGAAGAGAAATTGATAAGTTAAAACTCTATATAAAACAACTAAAATTCATTGATCCAGAAAAAAAAGGATAAAAGGCAGAGAAAAATGAAGGAAGAAAAATTGAGGAAAGAACAGAGAGAGAGAGAGAGTGAGAGAGACAGAGAGAGAGAGCAGGGATGGGAAAATAACTGATTCCTTATTCTATTCCTAGTATAAAGGGATACTCGTTAATATTAATTTTTATATAATATGTAAATTATATATGCCCATGTAATTAAGTAAAAACTTGATTATGGAAGGTAAATAAGTTTCATATGTAGCATAGATAGGTAAAAATTACTTTTAAAAAATCGAACACCAAAAATCGAACCGAAAATGTCTAAATACCGGTTCGATCGATGAACCCCCTTAGTATCCATGCATATAATAACTTAAACAAAAACGAGAATAATAGGTGAAAAACAAAAACGTGAATAATAGGTGAGTGATACTATATATGTATTCATTGGGTTTAAATCCTAATCTCTAGATACCACTAAGCCACGAAAAAACAGGAGCAAGAATGGTGGAGAATTCCTAAAATCATACAAGCACAAACGTAGACACAATTCTTCTATCCCAATTCTTCTATACCATATCTAATTTTCTTCACAGTATTTCCTCTTATGTGTCATTTATCTTCTTGTCATATTTCATTCTTCAATAAATCATTCTTTCTCCTGCTAATTAAGATGAGAGTCTCTTTGTATTTATATCCATTTCCATTTTTCTGTAGCTAGCTCTGTTAGAGAAAAGTTTCCTAATGATACAACATTTGAGACAAAAATGGCTATGAATTCAAGTGATACTATATGGAAACATATTAAATATTCTATGGAATTTTCCTTCACTTTTGCCAAGAAACATCCATTTGTTTCATCCACTTTGTCATTCTTCATCCTATTTTATGCTCTTTCACCATCAATCACCTGGTTTTTCATTTATTCATTACCCCTTATGTTCTTTTTCACTATTCTTCTTATAGTCTTTTTTAGCATTCCAAATTTTAAACACTTTGAAAGAGATGTCGATTCGAAACCCTCTAGGAAAATTAGTCATGTAGATAAAGATAATGATAATGTCAATATTGACAATAAACAAAAGGCTTTTCTTCGAGCTAGATCAGTTAGACGAAGGAAATCCAAGAAGCATATAGAAACCGGCGCTGAAGAATTAATACAAGGTTCACCTTTTCGAATACCTTTTAATGATCATGATTTTGTTGACAAAGGTGCATTGATAGAAGAAACATTGAAAGATATTCGAGAGGTGGAAGTGCATTCGATAAGTGATCGTGCTGAATGCTCTTCCACCTCGAGTATTTTCAAGAATTCAGGGCCTGAGTATTCTGATTGCTCTTATGAAGCAAATGGCAAATGTTTTAAATCTTTTAGCAGTATATATGAGAGAAAAACAGAATGTTTTGGTGATATAGAAAATGAAGGGGCAAGAAATAAGGCTACTGTGCAATGGAAAGAAGATGATCAAAAGAATCTCATGGATCTTGGACTTTCTGAGATTGAAAGGACTAAAAGATTAGAAAGTTTGATGGCGAGACGAAGAGCACGAAAGATGTTGAGCCTCCAGGTTAGAAGGTCATTGATGAATATAGGCTGCAAAGAAACATTAGCTCCAATTTCTTCAATTTTAATTCCAAAGAACAAATCATCATCAACTAGTCAGTTTTCACCTACCCCGGGTTCGGCCCCTTCCATTTTGGGACCAAATCGGAATCCTTTTGACCTTCCTTATGATCAGCATGAAGAGAAGCCTAATGTTAGAGGTGGCAGTTTCTTGCAAGAATTCATGTCAGCTCAGGAACAGAAGGACAGGCACGAAAGCTTACGAATAGGGGCTGCTTTTCTAGGGGATTCAAACCTTGATCAACGCGAACCAACACCTTGTTCTGATGTTCCATCCAGGCAAATAACACCTTGTTCTGATGTTCCATCCAGGCAAATGTTTCCGGAGGCATCTGAAAGTTCCAAATTAAGACACCGATTAGGTAAAATGATACATCTACTCTTTTTAATATCAAGATTCAAACAAAACTTGCATTAGTAACCTTAATGCAACATATGTTGTATTGTGAGGATTCTTCATGAATTAACTAGTTTTACACTGACTGCAACCTACGGTGACCACCCCTCCTTTATGTGGCCTTGAAATCGACAATGTGTGAGCAAACTCACATAGGTGGAGTTTAGGGTGGCCTTTAATACTTCCTTCAATACAACATATTTTGTATTGTGAGAAGGGGAGCCTTGGAACAACGGTAGAGTTGTCTCCTTGTGACCTATAGGTTATGGATTCAAATCGTGGAAACAACCACTAAGGTTTGCATTTGGGTAGGCTGTTTACATCACATCCTTTGGGTTGCGGCCCTTCCCGGACCTTGAACGCGAGATGTTTTGTACACCAGACTACCCTTTTTTTTTTTAAGGATTCATCATGCATTTACTAGTTTTACACTGGCTGTCAACCAACCTTACCCTCCTTTTATCCGGGCTTGGGACCGGCAATGTGAGCAAACTCACACAGGCGGAGTTCATGGTGGCCTTTAGTTGTTCCTATCAATGAAACTTAACAAATGTGATTTATTTGCAGGTAGGGAAGATAACGATAGAGTAGTTGAAGAAGTGACATCTCAAGCATTCGAACCGGAGATGAATGTGGCCTATAAAGGAGAACATAGTAGGGAAGGCCTGGATATTAGTCAGGAAGAAAAAGACAATAGTGAAGTTCAGATAAAATCAGTACTAGTGGAAGACATAAGCAATAGGACAAGCTCAACATCTTCTTCAGAGGAGGATGGACCATTTTACAAGATTGATAAAGATGCAATCTTGAAGTCTATTGCTTCTCCTGCTCTAAGGAACTTACCAAGTGATCCATCACATCCTAGTTCATCTTTGTTGGATAGCACGAGAGAGGACGAACAATTTTACTATCCGAATCGTCCTATGCACCGTACTTCTTGCCACTCTATTGCTTCTGACTTGCAAGTGGAGGTTTCTGAAGTCGGTTCACCTCCACTGACAAACGATGGGAGCTCATCCGCGGATGAAGAAATTTCTATAGATGGGGAGATAGAAAAAGCTATAGCGTCTAGCCGTGAAGACACATTGATGTCTTCATCGCACCTAGCTAGAGTAGATGAAAATGAATCAAATTCCAAAGAAGTGCGTGAGGTTACTGAGCAAGATATCGTGGATTTTGGATTTTCGAGGTTCCAAATGTCCGAGAACAATGTGCCACATAACGTTCCATCGGAACGATTAATTGAACCAGATTCTATTGGTTCAAGCTCATTTCCACCTCCAAGGACAGAAAGGACTCAAGCCAGCAGTTATCAACAGCGTAGGCCGGAAGGACTTTCTGTAGTTAGTGACAGGTTTCAAGGTTCATTATTACGACCAGAATTTTCAGTACAACAACTCCCTTTTGCATCAACATCACTAATATCACCAACATCTGTTCTACAACCAAATTGTCTAATCGAACAAGGATCCTCCTCAAATTTTGATCATGTTCAAAATGATAGGTCAGTGAACATCTCTAGTGAGAGATCAGATTCAATTGCTTCACAAGAATCAGAGCTTAGTTTAAACAATTCAATTTTACAAGTCCCAGAATTACCTTCAGAAACAGAAACTTCAAATTCAGCTTTACACAATGACAATGCAGAACTCATTATAGACAGTGACAGCGAACGACAGAGTGAAAATGCGGCATTTTCAACTATTGGACAAGGACATCACTCAATTGAAGCCTCTAGTACATCATCATCCAAGTCTGTATCGCAACCAAAGTTTGCAACTGATCAACTGCCAGATGAAGTAACTGCTGAAAGTTCTGATCCGAACACTTCTCGGAGCTCAACATTATCGTTAAAGGATCCGAAAGTGCAAAGTTCAGTTTCACATTCACAGACACAGAAGTCTGCAGAAAATTCAAAGTCTCTCACTAGTAATGACATTCAGGAAACGCTTCGTGCTAAGAGTAGTGGACAGCATATGGAAGAAGTAGTTTTTTCTACAATTAGCCAGAGTTTTGATGAATCACAAGCATCATCATCACCACAAGCTTTTGTGGTTGAACAAGTTCCAACTGCCTCTACTTCATCCCCCTCTCCCAACTCTTTGATTCAACCAAAGTTTTCGGTAAATGAAAGCTCCTCAAATTCTGAGGAACAGAGAGTGCAGAATTCATCAAATTCTGAGGTAATTTGATGTTTTGACAATGATGAAGTTACAGCTGCATATTTAAGTTATGTATGACAAATCAATATCTAGGATATCAATTGTTAAGAATAGCAAAACCATTTTTTTATCCAGTTTCTCACTTACAGAATGTTTGAAATTTCAGTGATTCTTGTTTTGCATTTGTAATATAGGATCATATACCTGGTTTTCAATCAGAGAGAGCAGTCAATCAAGATTCTATCAGCTTACAATCTACGGTCCGGGAAGTCCCTACAGCATCTAGTTCATCTTCATCACCTAAGTCTGTACTCGAACCGAAATCCTCAACAGGTCAAGGCCCTATGTTAAATTCTGACAGGGAGGAACAAATAGGTGAAAGTCCAAGTCCAAGAATGTCCAGAAACACAAGAACTTTGTTAGTTGATTCTGCAGCAGACCAACTTCATCATGCAGACGCTAAAATGGTATGTTCCTATTCATTTTAGAGTTTAACTTGGATACGCGATTTTGACACTATCTAGTCGCCTAAAAGATAACTACGAAATAGCTAACTGTTCATAATAAGTGGAACTAGTCACCTAAAAAGTAAGACATGCAACCTGCTACAACATGTTAAATTACGCTGATAATATTAATATTGTTTCACTGTCAGTGTGTATAAGTTGAATTTGTCATATTAATACCAAGAGTAGATGACATATGACCTGTAAAGGACATTTCTTTTGACAAGAAAACAGATTTTCCCTTGAAATATCATGTCTCTGATGGAAAAAAGAACTCTGGTTTAGCCTATGTTTAAGTTAACGTTTACTTATTTCTTGAGATAACAACCCTCTGGTAAAGCTCATTACTCCAACCAAACAAATTGTTCTTTTTCATTTCATCGCTGATAACATGCATTTATGAGAAATATTTATAAGCAATAAGCACAATACTACAGGTAGAACTCAAATTTCTCACTCCATTGTGTCAAGGAGATTCTACAGTTAATGTATAACCAACCAAACATGGTAGCTGAGTTTTATTCTAGGATTATTTTTGTCAGTATGGTAAACCAAACAACCCTTTAGAGAAAAGGTTTTCCCACTTTTTGCACTATTAATGCATAAAATTTACACTCTTTTTATAAGAGCATAACTAGATGCCTGTTTAGTAAACTCATGCTATCATATCTTTGTACTTGTTAAAATACTGTTTCAACCAGTGGTGGAGCAACATGGGTTCAAGAGTGGTCAGCTCAACACCCTTTGCCGGAAAACTATATTGTGTATATAAGTGAAATATTACTAATTTTTATACATATAATACATATTAACTTAAATATCCTTAAACACCCTTAGCGAAAATTCTTGACTTCGCCGCTGATTTCAAACTTTTCCTTTTGGTTTTGCAATGCTGAGCAGAAACTACTCAATGATGAAGAGAAATCTCATGAAGATGCCACTAACCACAATGATGTCAAGAAGGAGGATTTGCCCAAAATACAAGAAGTCTCTGAATCACTCAAAAACAGCACCACAAAACATGTTGAAAATTCTGCTTCCATTTCAACTAACAAGAACCAAAATTTAGTCACTAATACTGGAACTGGAGAAGATAGAGGAGCAAAAGTACCTGAGAAAACACATAGTCCTATTATTGCAACTCAAGAAAATTCAGCAAAGGAACAGAGTGAGAGAACAGACAGTAAAGAAAAGGCTAAAGATTCATGAGCAAAATGAGCAATGGTAATCCCTAACTGTGTATAGGAAAATCATGTTGTATAGTTTGTTAATGGAATGGCTACGGCAATTTGTCTCATTATTAACTCAGTTAGCTCATCTAATAGTGTAAAGATTCTTTTACAACATCAATTCATAAAAGTTAAATTCTTTCAATAAAGTTTTGTCATATTGGATTTCTTAAATTTTCTCATTTACATAATGTTAACCTTTTAATTATCCATCATGTTAATATTAAGACTCTCTTTTATACAGTTTGTTTGGATGGTTGTTATGTATCTTATCGTATTGTATTGTATTGTAATGTATCATTTGATAAATACAATGTTTGGATAGATTGTGTCGTTTGCCATTGTTTCATGGTATCAGGCACCAGCAATATGAAGAATAAACTTGAAATATTATAAAGAACAATTATGATACATGGTAAAATTATTATATAAAAAGGTAGGGTAAATGATAAAATAAAATTATTTAATAATAAGGAAGGCTGAGATTGAGAGAAAAAGACAAGGTAACGACGCGACCGCACCAAATCGATCGTTACATAAAGTGACACATTTCGTCGTTATGTAACAACAAATTTAACGATACGATACAATAAAATTTAAGTAACAATCAAAACAAGCATCGTATTTAAAGTAACAAATACGATATAATACAATGGGTAACAACCATCCAAACAAGCTGTTATGTTCCTCAAATTCCAACTTTCACAAGATACGTCCGAATCACATCCCAACACTTCAGGTACTTAGCCAAATATACACATTAGTACTTAATCATTATATGAGCTTACATGAACCTTCAAATAAAAAATTCAAATTTGTTTATTCAAAATATTAATTTTGGTCAACTCTTCTCAACTTAAAGCTTCTAGTTAGGAATCAAGTGTTTCAAATTATTCTCGAATCCCTCGGGACCCAAATCACCCATATACACAAGTCCAAAATACCAAGTGAACCTACGGAAAGTATCAAATAGGGAAGTTGAGTTCTAAAACTCAAAATAATCCGTTATGTCATTATAATAATTTAGTCTTTTAACCTTTCAAAAAGCGAGATAATATTATGGCGTGAGTAACCAAACTTAAACTTAATTACTCTAGGTAATTGCTCCTCGTAGATTTGACTTGGTCTTAATTTTATATTGTGGCGACTGCTTTTATCCTCTAATTTGAGAGTACGGTTAGGCGATACTAACTATTTAAGACCATAACTTTAAAATCTTTTCCTCAAATTTCACGAGTAAAATTAAAATGATTATAAAAAGCTGACGTAGATAATCCAGGGAATATGTAGTTAACCAAATAAGTAAATAGATACCAAAATCGTGGATTTTCATATAAAGTGATCAACCATTGCTGTTATTTTATACTCCCGATATCTCTATGTTTCAATTGATAACCTTTGTGGTATGTGTCAAGTTGACTAAATTTCCGTGTCCATTCGAACATAGATTTTTTAATTTTTTGAAATAGAATTTATCTATTTAAAAACTATATAAAAAGTATTGTAAGTCACAATAGTTAAGAATTCAAAATATATACAAACTATCTACAAAAAAAAAATGATTAAACAATTGAGTAAATTATGATATATACCTATAAAAGACAAAATATTTACCCGTATTTATCTATGTTCATTTCTTTTACATTTTATACCTACGCGGCACATTTATTTTACCCACTCTATCCATTCTTATCTTTGCCATTGTTTAGCATGAAAGTTCATGTTCTTTTTTTTTTTTTTTTTGTTGATAAACTATGTTCTCAGATACATATGCACCTTTATCTTTTAATTGCATTACATTTTGCTAATATGTTTTATCATCTTATCATAAAAATACAAATTAAAAATAAAATAATATAATATTTATTAAATAATATTATAAAAATATATGAACCTGGAGAGCACAAAAAAAATATTATTATTATTATTATTTATCTTGAAAAAGTATCCGTCAATGTTTATGCTCACACATTAAATAACATATTTAGAAAGTAAATTAGGTAACACCGAATTTTATTTCATCGTATGCCAAGAATTATTTTTTAAGAAACTGTATTTTCCCCCCAACTCTTCTTTTCTTTATTTTTTTGTCCTTTGATTTAGTTATAATTTATTATATACCATATTTAAATACTATATTAAATACCAAAGTCTAAAATAACTAGCTTTTTTATTAAAACCTAATTAATAGAAAATATATTTTTATAAATTTATAATACTATATACCATATATTTTTCATATATTTTTATAATATAATTTAAATACTATATTAAATACCAAACTCTAAAAAAACTAGTTTTTTTTATTAAAACCTAATTAATAGAAAATATGTTTTTATAAATTTCTTTTTCTTCTGTATATAAAAATAATTTAATACCTAATATATGACTCTACTTTTTTCTAATTTTTTCACAATTAAAATTTATTAAAGATGTTATAATAATTAAAATATTAAATTTCTATTTAAAGAGCCAAGTTAGTGAAGATTTTAGAGTAAATTATTAACATTCGCGTTGAATTGAGTTTTTTTTTAACAAACATGAATAATATATTAAAAGTTACAGAATCTTGTTTGTTATATCATTCAAAAAACTACAAGCCTTAAAGACATTTGTATTGCCCAAGTTGGCTAACTTACAACATACTTCAGTACTAATATTTTTGACGAAATAAACATAACATACCCTATATGTTGCCAGATCATTTAAAACATAAGAGGGTAGTTTGCCAAGTAGTTGATGTTCCTTAGCATGATTGAGGGGCGTTGAATTGAGTTGAACTAGCATAGAAGATATACTTGTATTGTATACCAAAATGTTATATTGTATACCAGTATTGTTATACAATAATTAATTCAAATATATATAATTAATTACAACAATATACTACTATAATTTGAAAGAGTAAACCAATCCTATATATACTAAAATAACATACTATGTACTATTTTGGTATATAGTATTTAATTCAATAGTGTATAATTTATTGTGTTGAACTGGCGAAGAAGAATTTGCATTGTATACCCAAAATGGTATATAATATATCATTTTGGTATACAGCTCATTCCAATGATATACTATTATAGTATGCTATATAATGTAACAGTATCTCACACAATTAGGTCCTTTTAGAATATGTTAAAATTTTTATTGAAAACTGATATTATTTTAGTTTAATAATTTAATTAAAAAATCTTTTTTAAACTCTTTGCGTACAATTGTATACCATATATGTATAGCTACACACTATAGTGGTATCATATGCTAGTTAAATCATTTTTTGGTTGTATTAGCTACATTTAATTGGTACATTATTTGAACTTTTTTTAATAATAGTAATATAGTACAATATCTTGAAATACTTTATTATATTAATATATGGTACACTATTTTTTATTTTTCTCTTTATGCATGTGTGTTATGTAATAGTAGTATAGTCATATAGTTACCGAAAATTAACCAGTAAAAGTGTATACCATATTGGTATAGTTATATGTCATATTGGTATCATATGATAGTTTGAACTTTTTTTGGTTGTTCTAACTGCATTTTAAGTGAATTCTATTATGAAATTATTTATATGAACATAAATTGCGGTGTTGAAATTATTTTGTGCCGATATAAACATGTTTTAGCTACCCTTTGAACATGAATTCTGATGGTAGAGTATGTACTGATATTTATAAGGAAGGAGATCAAGGTTTGCATGACAATCACATGTTGATTCTTACAATTTGATTATGTAATTTATGGTGTTCGACAGTAGTCAGTATGATATCAATAAATTAGATCAAGTGACAACTGATATTATTTCACTTTAATAATTGAATTAAAAAAATAAAAAAAAGACAAAAGGTATATTATACTAGTTATATTAAAAAAAATGATGAACAAATATTTACTATATCAGTTATTTTTTAGAATTTTTATTGACAACTGATATAATTTCAGTATTGAATTAAAAAAAATAAATTTAACTCTTTGAGTATAATTGTATACCCTGTTGGTATAGCTATATACTATACTGGTATCATATGTTAGTTAATATTTTTTGATTGCATTAGCTACATTTAATTGGTACACAATTTGATTTTTTTTTAGTAATAGTATAAAAAAAAGAATAATAAAAATAGTGAAAATAGTAAATGAAATTAGATTATGAAGAGAAAAAAAGAATATAAAAAAAGAAGTTAAATAAAATTAGAAAAGGAGAAAAGAAAAAAAGAAGAAGAAGACGAGGAAAAAGAAAAGGAGAAAAGAAAGAAAAAAAGATAAAAGAAAAGAAAAGAAGCACAGAAATAAAAAAGAATTGGAGAATAAAGAAAAAATTTCTCACAAAAACTACTATGGGTAGGAAACGTAATTAGTTTGATGGGTAGAAAAATAAATAGGTAGACAAAGGTAAATAGTTTTGTTTTTATAGGTAACTGTGTCATTCTCCTTAAAAAATCTTGTTTGACTCTCCAAATGAGAGAGTTTTCCTTTTATTTGTGAAATTTAAATGTTCATTTTCTTTTTCTCATTCTAAAAGATTTTATTTGAAGTTTTAGCTTAAGATAGCCAACATATGTTATAATATATGTATAATTCATATAAAATATGTCTAATTATAAATGATTATTGTATAATCTATATATACTGGCTAAAAAAACAGTAAAATCGTTCGACTATTTGATTTGCGAAGTCCCAAAAGCTCGCTTGATTACTTTGAGCCATACAAGTTTAGCATGCCAAATCTGTTATTTTCAAATTAAACTTATTCTTGCAAAACATTGTGTGTAACTACTAGGTCTTTTTTAACCAAAAGCCCCCCTACTAGATCTTCGATTGAGGAATGATAATCTTTCATTCATTTGTTTTAAAATGTTGAGAAGCATATTAAACTTATTTCTTTTGTAAAACATTCGTTTATTTTACATTTTTAATCAGAGCAACTTAGAATAATGATATTAGAGACCTTTCAAAACAAATGAGAGAAATATTGTATTCCCTCAACCAATGATCTAGTAGATACATTTAGGATATCTTGCAAGAAAAAATTCAGCAACAAAAATATAAATCAATTTTAAACGTATGAAAAATTTAAATATCTCCTGAGATCTAGGTATATTGCAGAAATTTAATTAATATCTTAAGAATTTTTATTAAGCACAACATTAAGGAGACCATGTATTTTTTTCCATGACTTGCTACGCACCTCCTTGACCTTCTGATTATTTGATGCTTGAACTAGTAAGACGCCAGGTTGTATATGTGTTTTTTACAATTCGATACATATGACATACATATGTATATATATATATATATATACATATGTGTATATATATATATATACATATATGTTTGACCAAAAAGTGCGAGACCTTTTGTTAAACTAGATAAATTGAGATGATAGGGGGTAAATCCTAGCCAAAGATAATTAACACTAGATCTAAGGATATGTTAAAAAGTGCGAGACGTTTTGTTAAACTAGATAAATTGAGAAGATAGAGGGTAAATCCTAACCAAAGATAATTAACACTAGATCTAAGGATATTAAGCAAGAGAATTTGGATGAGACTAAACCTATGTACTCATTGAGATTAGGAAAGTGGTTGAATATATTTGAAGAGGTCTCATCCAAGATACCATTAATCGATGATGCAAAGTAAAGAAAAGGGGAAAAGATCACCATCAATGGCCGTAGTATCTGTCTTATTGATTCCATAACGCTCATTGCAAGAATTAGTATCAAGATTCTATACCTTTTCTTACTTACAAGATGGATTTTTGTTCTCCTTTCACTCAGAGGGAAGAAACCAGGCCAGAGGGGGACGACCATGATGAAGGAGGCCAGGCTTAAAGAGCGGATCGGCGAGCTCGAGCGGGATGCCTCGAGTGTGGGCGACAAAGTGGTGGATTTGGAAGCCGATAAGGCCCTGTTGTTGGCTTAGGCCCCTCAAGAAGTTGCCTCTGAGGCTGTTCCTCGCCGTCTGTATGAAATGTGGGTCCATGCTGAGACTCAACGAGATATTTACAAGGATTTGTGGACAGTGGGGAGTATCCCCGAGGCCACTTTTGAGGGTGCTCGTGCGAAGGCGTGCGAGGCTCGACTTGCATGTGGCTATGACCCCGCGACAACGGAGGCCGATGGTGGTGCCGAGGTTGAAATGAGCTCTCTGATGGCGATAGTGCCGGTGTGGATGACAGCGGAGATGCAACAGAGTGAGATTGGTGATCTTTTAGTACTTGTTCTTTTTTACTCTTCCTCTAGGTGGTGTTCGTCATTGTATTGTTTTTTTCTTTTTTTGGGCCTATTTGGGCCTCTTATGAAATGCTATATATATGAAAATTGTGAATAGGATTTGCTTTGTTTTTGGTTATACGTTCCTGGCTCTTTTCTCTTTTCCTCTCTCTTCCCTTGAAAGAGGGGTTTTCAGACTCTTTTTGCGATGAGTCCTTGTTTTTAAATCGGGAATTTGGCAGGATTGAAACTTGATTTACTCGAGTGGAGTGGCTCCGGTTTACTCGAGATTTTAAATTTACTTAAATAGAGCGAGGTCGACTTTACTTTATTCGAGCGATGTCGAATGTTAAAAATAATTTGAACGAGGTCGAATGTTAAAAATGATTCGAGCGGAGCCGAATGTTCGAATAATTCAAGCGAGGTCGAAAAAACAATTCGAGTGAGGTCGAATGTTGGAATGATTCGAGCGAGGTCGAATGTTCAAGATAATTCGAGCCGAGTCGAACGTTAGAATAATTCTAACGAGTTCGAATGTCGAAAGCAATTCGAGCGAGGTCGAATGTTGGAATAATTCGAGCGAGGTCGAATGTTAAAAATAATTCGAGCGAGGTCGAATGTTTAAAACAATTCGAGCGAGGTTGAATGTTAAAAATAATTCAAGCGGAGTCGAATGTTAGAATAATTCGAACGAGGTCGAATTTGATTTTGGCGACTCGAGCGAGGTCGAGTTTAATTTTGGCGAATCGAGTGAGGTCGAGTTTAATTTTGGCGAATCGAGCGAGGTTGAATTTGATTTTGGCGACTCGAGCAAGGTCGAGTTTAATTTTAGCGACTCGCGGAGTGGTGTAAGAGCACCGGGTTCAACTTGCCTTTTATTGAAGTTTCATGCATTGGTTCATGTATGCACCAGGATGAGTCCCAGTCTATAGAGTTCCTTCGTCGCTCGGCCTGGAGAGGCTGTCGACGAGGCGGGTGACAAATTTTTTGCTCAGAAGCTCACGTGTGGTGGCGTATATGGCTGGGCGGGTAGGCGTTGCACACCTGTGGCGAACACACGGGTGAACTCTTGATACCCACGTCCTACCTACTTTGGGATGTTTTTGAGTTTGTCGTACAATTCCTTGCTTATGGAGATTGTTTCTTGTTGTTGCCAGTTCGTTATGAGTCGTTCGTCAATTATTTACGCCAAGGCATGATGTGGAGTTCTCCTCTATTTTCCCGCTGCTGGGAGGAGGAATTCTAGGGCCGTTAACTGCTAGTTCTCTCTCCCTTTTCTCTACTCGTGTACTCGTGGTGAGCATCCCTGCTTTTCATTTCACCTTTTGTAAAAGGAAGAGCGAATTAAAGGTATAGGGAACCATTTGTTACCTGGGCTGGCTGGCTAGCTGAGGAACGAGGGAGGTTGGTCATGTTTCCTTTGCCGGTTGCAATTTTTGGACCCGATGTCAGCTTCGTATCCCGCCTCGCGTTATTTGGGCTCGAGCATTTCGTGGGTAGATGATTTGCTCTACCCGTTGGGTCCTCGAGTTCGAGTCCCGGTTTGTTTCAGTCCCAGGCGAGCCAAGGTAATAGTAATATGAGTTATACCACAAGCGCACAAATGAATATAATTTTAACAGTAAGTTATACAAGCATCGTCCTATATGGTAAGATTACTACGCGCGGGGTGCTAACCTGGAAACACTATTATGAGTGCACTTGATATGTAAGCCACAACCCTACTGTGATGATTCGCGCTCGCGATGCACTCCGGTTTCGCGTGAGAATTTCGTTCTCGGTTGGTTTGGTGGATCTAGAGGGAGCTAAGGCTTCGGCTAGGAATTCCTCATAGACGGCACCAAATTGTTTGACCAAAAAGTGCGAGACCTTTTGTTAAACTAGATAAATTGAGAAGATAGAGGGTAAATCCTTGCCAAAGATAATTAACACTAGACTAAGAATATTAAGCAAGAGAATTTGGATGAGACTAAACCTATGTACTCATTGAGATTACGAAAGTGGTTGAATATATTTGAAGAGGTCTCATCCAAGATACCATTAATCTATGATGCAAAGTAAAGAAGAGGGGAAAAGATCACCATCAATGGCTGTAGGATCTGTCTTATTGATTCCATAACGCTCATTGCAAGAATTAGTAACAAGGTTCTATACCTTTTCTTACTTACAAGATGGATTTTTGTTCTTCTTCCACTCAGAGAGAAAAAACCAGTCCCCCATTCCATCAGGTCTCCCCCTTGTATATATACTAAGCCTTCTGATTTATCCAGCGGTCCTTAACCTGTATACTATGATTGACCATCGACACTTCAGGTCGATCTCACTAGGCACCACAGCGTGTACTACGCCACAAAGGCCTTCTGACGAATCAACGTCGGCCATGGCCGTGGAGCGCATAATTACGGCCTTTTGCGTTCACAATCATGGCTTAACCGTTCTCACCAGCCCCTCTTGAGGTCGTTCTCACGCAGTCAGATTTTTTTTTTTTGTGTGTGTGTGTGTGTATATATATATATATATATATATATATATATGTAATAAGTCAACTACACTCATTACTAAAAATCCGAAAAAAAGCGACCTCGAAAAGCGACCAAAAAGCATCCAAAATGACTTGATCGCTTTTTCGTTGGTCCCTTTAATTTAGGGACCAAATATTCCGGTATAAAAAAATGACCAACTTTGGTCGCTATAGTATTTTAATAATATAAATTTAGCGACCAAAGTTGGTCTCTATTTTTAAATTATATTATTTATTTATTTATTATTATACAAAATATAGCGACCAACTTTGGTCTGTAAAAAACAAAATAATATTTTAAAATCTGGAAAATAGCGACCAAAGTTGGTCGATATTTTATAATTTTTAAATTTTTTTAATAAAAAGCGACCACAATTGGTCGCTAATTTCAACAATTTAATTTTTTTATTAAATAAACGACCAACTTTGGTCGCCAATTTTCAGAAATTTTTTTTTTAATAAAATAGCGACCAAAGTTGGTCGCTATTCTGGAAATCTTGGTTAGTTAGCGACCAAACGACCAACTTTGGTCGCTATTGCCCATAATTTTTTTTAATAGAATAGCGACCAAAGTTGATCGCTTTTCTGGGTATTTTTTAGAAGAAACTGCCTATTTTGCCAGTTACACCACCTGCCAGCATACCAAATCCTATTACAATAACAACAACAACAATACAAACTACAACACCACAACAACAATACGAACTACAACAACACAACAACAACAACAATAACACAACAACAACATTAAAACCAATATTAAAACCAACAAAGTATAAAGTTCAATAGAACTAACACATTAAACTAACAAAACTAAGTTAACACTTATTACAAGCCCATTCGAAAACGGACCACGGTTATATTGTCTTGTTCAAAGTATATAAAAGTACTCAAGGATTGTTTCATTCAACATCATTATCATCACCGTCTGATGAATCTTCATTATCAAGACGGTAATGAGAAGGGTCATTTTGTGGAGGATGAGAATAACGATCACAGGGAGGAAAGGAGGAACTAGCACGGGGAGGACGGAAGGAACGCTCACGTTCAAGTTGATCCTCTGGCGATGACTCGCGAGACCGAGGAATCGCAAAAGCTCCAGAAGCTAGGAGAGCTTTAAGCTGAGCTTGCATGCCATGGTACTGAGCTTGCATGCCAACGTACTGAGCATCTCTAAGCTTTTTTCTTTCCTAGGCATCTTCTAGCTCGGATGTAAGCTTTGTCACACTCTCCCACATAGCAGAGAGGCTCTCCCCACGAAGTTGCTCGCCTTGCGAGGAAGTCCCTATTCCTTGCATTCCACAGTGACAGCGATGGAACTTCTTAGTAGGAAGCCCGTATACCTTCCCCCATTTTGCACCGCCAATAGCCTCCATCCATATTCTTTCAGCATCCTCGTCCGAAAGTTGGATTGCCTCGCCCGACTCATTAGGTGGCTGACTGCGTATGAATTCCTCCACGTCAGCTGTGAAGCTATCCTATCAGAAAAATTACATTGAATTAGTATTTCAAAATTTATATAAGGGTAAATCAAAATACTTAATAAAAAGTGAAAACTTACATGTACAGTCAAGGATCGGCCCTCGACCCACCTTTCTTGATCTGTCTCTTTCTTCTTCTTGACAATATGAGTCTCCTTGAATAACTCATCTTGCATCATTGGATTCCCCAACTTCTCTTCCTAAAAACTCATAAATTTTAGTTAATAAACAGAATAGATATACTTTGAAAATTAAAATAAATTAATCAATTACGTACCAATCTTCTTTTTATTGTCCCTTGGCTGATCGCACCTCCAGTGTGCAAGGACCCTCCCTTCTCGGATGCGCGAGCTTTCTTTCCTTTTTCGCTCTTCTGTAAGAAGGTTGCGGTAAGCCATTGCCTTTGAAAATCCTCCCATAAATGTTGAAGCAACCAGCCAGGCTTCTTGTTGAACTGTCTAGCTTTGAGGAAACTATGCGACAACCGCTTCCGAACTTTGAGATTAAAATTTGCAGCGACTTCCGTGCTATAGCGTTGTTCCCATACACACTTGCTCTGTATTTCAAAAGTTAAATATTATATGGAAATATTATAAATATAAATAATTATACTTCTTAAAAGAACATTTATACTTTAAATTCATTGAAAATTTGCTCCTTCAGTGTGAATAGGAATTCACTCCAACTCGTATAGGGGGCATCATAAAGCTTTCTGGTGGCTTTGGTGATTATCCTCGTAGTAATATTACTCGGGTTGAACTTGTAATTTAACAAAAATGGAGAACACATTAATATCTTAGTACAAACTGTACAAAACAATAAACGTAAAAATAACAAATTATTCTTACCCATCACCCTCAGGGACAATGATGATCCTGCCATACTGATCATGATGCACCTCTTCATCATCATCAGCATCATCGTCCAAAACTTTTACATTAGAGGCATGTGTGGAAGGTGTAGGAGGGTCTGAGCTACTATCTCGCAGGCGAAAACCTAAAATAGATGGAGTCCCTGATGAAGATGGATGTGATCCTTGTGATTGCGGCATAGCTGGATCGACCGCAAGTGGCTGTGACACTGATGGCTATGACCCCCGTGGCTGTGACACGGATGGATGTGATCCATGTGGTCGTGAGGCAGCTGGACTATATGATGGACGTACAGTCCTATGGCCCTGTGATGAAAGACCCGGTGTCTGTACAAAGACGTAGGGCAGGTGATGCTGTGGCACCTCATAATAGCCATCGGGTGGAGGATAAGACATAGGCGCATACATCGGCATCTCTGAAGAGGGTGGAAAAGATGGAGGATTATCTTGTACCCTTCTCTTTCCCTTACTAGCCTTTTGTCGACCCCGAGAACCAGTAGGGTCATCATTACCTTTACCCTTGCCTGTCATCTGCATAATATAATACATATTTAGATTGAAACATATAAGAAACTAGCTATAAAACGAGAGTTATTAAAGAAACCAACTTTTTAAAGCTCATCGATGTATTGTTCCTCGTCCGAGAATTCTTCTTCTTCACTAGTTTGAGCTTCATTAGTTGATTCTACTTCCTCTTTTTCTATAATTGTTACTTCATCTATATCAACTTCTTCCAATATGTGTGCAGGATGTTCCAAATCATTTTCTAAAAGTTCGTCCACTATTTGGTGAACACTGGAGATATCGTTTTTATAAGCAACATCTAACACATTCTCGATTTCCACCCTACCTACAGGCTTAGTTTTAATTACAACCCACCAATCGGACTTATTCCGCCGCAATGGATAAGGAGCATAATACACTTGCCCAACATTATGTGCAATTATGAAAGGATCATAGAGATCATACTCCCTCGTATGATTACCTCAATTATGCTGTATTGGTTGTGTACTCTTGTACCTATTGTTGGATGTGGGTCAAACCACTTGCATCTAAAGAGTATCAATTTTTTATATGGCCAACCTGCATATTCTAGTTCAATTATTTCTTTGAGCACACCATAATAATCAATATCTCCAACTTGATTGCCATCACCTCCTTGAACCCACACCCCGCTGTTGTTGCTATTTTTATTTTTAGAGCAATCCTCTGTATGAAACTTATAACCATTCACAACGTACTTAGACATTGTTGTGACCTGAAGCCCAGGTCCCCAAGATATATCTTTCAAAAATTGATTTACACCATTATTTGGATCATTTACCTACATATTGTTAAAAAAATTCATAAGTTACGTAACTCCCAAACATTGTTTACCTACATAATGTTAGAATGTTATAAGGATAAACTTACAAATTGTTTGAACCACGTATCAAATCCCGTATATACAACATCATGGCCAAATTGACCCACGAAGTGACTGTGACACATCAAATATTTTTAGTAGTTGCATTGAGATGTAATCACATTAAATTTTATATTTTGATAACTACTAAATCAATACTTACTTGAGAAATGGTACAACTTCGGGACAATTTAGTAACACATGAAGTGTAGCTGACTTGTACTCCATATCACTCAAACTTCTCTTTCTAACATCCTTAGAACATCGGCCTGGTTGATTGAATATGGACATAGGCGGATATAATGGATCATTCACACATTGGACCGTGTTCCTATTGGGCCTATTCCTAGCACATCTCACCTTACTCTCAAAATAATAAGAGCAAAAATGAGAAGTTTCCTTTGCAAGATAAGCTTCGCATATAGATCCTTCTATCCTATTCCTCTGCTTAACAAATTGTTTGCATTTGCCAATTGTCCTACATAATTTCAGGTTAGCCAAGAACATTCACATAAAACAGAAAATTACATGAAACTTATAATATTACCTCTCAAAGGGATACATCCATCTGTATTGAACAGGCCCTCCAAGTCGTGCCTCGTGTACAAGGTGGATTGGAAGGTGTTCCATCACATCAAAAAAACCACATAGAAATATCTTTTCCATCTTAGTAGATGTTATACGAATGTTCTGATCCATCCGGAGTAGGTTTTCTTCCCTTAATGTGGAAGAACACAAGTCTTTGAAAAACAAACTAATCTCTGTGATGGGTTTCCAGATTCTTTCAGGCAAACCACAAAATGCAATAGGCACTAAGGTCTCCATGAAAACATGACAGTCATGACTTTTCAAATGGCTCAACTTCCCTACCTCCATATCAACTTTTTTTCCAAGATTCGACGCATAACCCTCAGGCATATTCAATTTCGTTACCCAATCACAAATTTGCTGTCTTTCTTCCAAAGTGAATGTGTAACTTGCTTTGGGCTTAAATATCTTACTATTTTTTACTGTCTGCAAGTATAATTCAGGCCGCCTGCAATATTCTTGTAAGTCCATTCTAGCCTTCGGGTTATCCTTTGTCTTACCTTTAACATCCATCACTGTGTTGAACAAATTGTCAAAATAATTCTTCTCAATATGCATGACATCAAGGTTGTGACGGAGAAGATTATCCTTCCAATAAGGCAACTCCCAAAATATACTTTGTTTCGTCCAATTATGAGTAATGCCGTATCCGGGGAATCTATAAGGTGGAGTTTCAGTAACTTTACTGAAGTTCTGGACCCTCTCCCAAATTTCCTCACCTGATAGTATCGGAGGTGGAGAATCATACTCCATTTTATTCTTTTTGAATGCATTTTTCATCCTTCTAAACTCATGGTCAGGAGGCAAGAACTGACGATGACAATCAAACCATGATTGCTTTCGGCCATGTTTCAAAGTGAACGCTTTACTATTTTCCATGCAGTAAGGACAAGCTAGCTTACCAGCAGTCATCCACCCAGACAACATTCCATACGCAGGAAAATCGTTAATTGTCCACATTAAATTAGCACACAAATTGAAATTCTGTTTGGTTGATATGCCATATGTTTCAACACCATCGTACCACAATTGTTTTAGCTCATCAATCAAATGTTGCAAATATACATCAATCAAACTTTTTGGATTACGTGGACCCGGGATAATACAATTTAAGAATATATATGGACTAGTCATGCACAACTCGGGTGGTAGATTATAAGGTGTAAGAAAGAAGGGCAACATGAATATGGTGTCACAGATACAAAAAAAGGCGTGAAGCCATCCGCACACAGACCTAATCGAATGTTCCTTGGTTCACTAGCAAAATCTGGATATGTCCTATCAAAGTGCTTCCAAGCTTCTCCATCTGAAGGATGACACATAACACGAGGTGGTCTTCTATTTTCAAAGTGCCATCTCATATGAGAAGAAGAACCCATCGAAGCATATAACCTCTTTAACCTAGGTATAAGAGGTAAATAATGCATCGCCTTGATAGCGACCATATTCCCGCTGGAAAGCCTCTTGAAACGAGGCTTGTCGCAAAATTTACAACTGTTTAAAGTTGCATCATCTTTATAATATAACATGCAACCATCTTCACAACAATCAATTCTCATTGACGAAAGTCCTAACTTAGAAACCAATCTCTTTGCCTTATAGAAATCACCAGGTAAGTTGATATTAGGGTCAACTAGTTCACTCATAAGGTCAATGGAAGAGTCCATGGCTGCTTGAGAAATATTCCAATTAGATTTTATACTTAGTAATCTAACTGCAACAGACAACTTAGAGTGCGGATTTTCTTCCCTTAATGGACGACTAGCTTTCTCTAACTGTTCAAAAAAAATATTTTGCGTCATCATTAGGAATTTGTTCAATATTTTCATTGGTCTCACCCCAAATTGCATCCCAAAAGCATCTGTAACCATATCATGAATTCTAGAATCACGATTTTTATTCTCCACCGACCTACTACTTTCACCCGCAACCATGTTATGAAATCTCCCATTGCTACCATCGACCCCTCCATGATTAATCCACACGAAGTAATTCACTATAAACCCCTTCCTATAAAAATGAAGTCTTACTTCCTCCGGTTTTTCAAACCTCATACAGTCGCACCTAACACAAGGGAACCTAATTAATCCTTCACTTTGGTATGGTGGAAGTTCCATTGCATGTCTAATAAAGTCATCAACCCCTTCTACAAAATCCTCCCACAATCCCCGCCGATTAGGATAATTCCTATTGTACATCCAAGTACGATGTTCCATCAATACAAATAAACAAGAACAAATTAATTTAGTTAATTCATATCTTAATCTTTTTTTAGTTAATTAATTTCATATCCTAAAGGCTCAATTCATATCCTAAAAGTTCAATTCATACACAAAAATTTTAATTCATAAACTAAAAGTCCAATTCATATCCTAAAATTTCAATTCATATCCTAAAGGTTCAATTCATATCCTAAAAGTTCAATTCATATCCTAAAAGTTCAATTCATACACAAAAATTCCAATTTATAAACTAAAATTACAATACATAAACTAAAACTACAATACATAAACTAAAAGTCCAATTCATATCCTAAAATTTCAATTCATAAACTAAACTTCCAATTCGTATCCAAAAATTTCAATTAATATCCAAAAGGTTCAATTCATATCCTAAAGGTTCAATTCATATCCTAAAGGCTCAATTCATATCCTAAAAGTTCAATTCATACACAAAAATTCCAATTTATAAACTAAAATTACAATACATAAACTAAAAGTCCAATTCATATCCTAAAATTTCAATTCATATCCTAAAAGTTCAATTCATATCCTAAAGGTTCAATTCATATCCTAAAGGCTCAATTCATATCCAAAAATTCCAATTTGTAAACTAAAATTACAATACATAAACTAAAGTCCAATTCATATCCTAAAATTTTAATTCATAAACTAAAATTCCAATTTGTATCCAAAAATTTCAATTCATATCCAAAAGGTTCATTCATAAATTAAAAGTTCAATTCATATCCTAAAGGCTCAATTCATATCCAAAAATTTCAATTCATAAACTAAAATTCCAATTCATATCCAAAAATTTAATTCATATCCTAAACCCTAAATTCTAACTAAACTATCAAGACAAAGTATAATTCAAATCTAACTAAACTAAATTCAATACTAACTAAACTAATTAGTTAATAAAATTAATTAACAAAATAAATTAGAACAAGACCTAAACCCTAATCCTCAATAAAGTACAATGTTCAAAGAATTGAACACTAATTGAAATAATAAACTACAATACATCAAATATTGTAACACGCACACACTAGAAATAACAAAGATCAAGGTTATAATTCTAACCTTGATTTTTTTTAGGTGGAGAAGGAGGGGCAGCAATGGGTGGCAGTGGGGGAGGTGGTGGCGCGGGGTGGGGGATGGGATTTGGGTGAGTGAAATAGAGAGAGGGAGGGAAAGAGAGAGTTTGGAAAATTTTTGGGGAAGGAAATAAGAGAATGGGGGAAAACCCGTTTTTGTCTCTGAAATTAGGAAAAGCGACCAACTTTGGTCGCTATTTTTAGTCTGTAAATAAGTTTTGACCGTTTGACCAGAAATAGTGCAACTTGGTCGCTATTTTCAATTAAAAAAATATTAAATTACTATTTTTTCTTTAATTATTAAATTAAATTATTTAATTATTAAATTTAAAAAAAAATTAAACTATTTTTAACTATGTAATTACTTTTAATACACTATAACGTATATATAATTCAACAATGCATCTGAGTAGGTTATACAGTATCATATACTATAAGCCGACCCTCTGTTACTAGTGCTTCAAGTATATATATATATATATATATATATATATATATATATATATATATATATATATATATATATATATATATATATATATATATATATATATATATATATATATATATATAGACACACACACAAATACTTCACTGTAATACTATGTCGTATATATAACTTGTTATAGTATATGTTAGTGTGTGTATGTAAATAACATTCATTCATCACTAGGTTATAAGTTGATGAATCAATTTACAAGTGTATAAATCCCTAAAATAACCCGACCCTGTGTTCCTAGGCTTCATGTATATATATAAAACACGCTTCGTTGTACAATTTTAACTACATATGTAGCATGTTAGAGTATATTTTAGTGTATTCATCTCTTGTATTACAAAAGTGTTAATGGATTACATTTATATTATTTAGATAGTAAATATAAAAGTGATTTTTAATTTTGACCAATGTTGACCTGAAAAGAGACCAACTTTGGTCGCTTTTTATACAGAAATCAAAATTAGCGACCAAAGTTGGTCGTTAACTATAAATCAAATTTATTTTATATTTTATGAAATATTTAAAATAATAACATAATTGTTAAACATTAGAACTGTGTCCCAAATTAGCGACCAAAATTGGTCTCTATCTGCTTCCCCTTTATTAAGCGACCAACTTAGGTCGCTAATTTTAAATTATATTTATTTATATTTTATAATTTTTTTAAAATAATAATATAATTAATAAAATTTTATATCTGCGTCCCAGATTAGCGACCAAAGTTGGTCTCTATCTGGTTCCACTTTCATAAGCGACCAACTTTGGTCACTAATTTAAAATTTTATTTAATTTAAATTTTATAATTTTTTAAAATAATAATATAATTATTAAAATTTTTATAACTGGTTCCACTTTGGCGACCAAAGTTGGTCGCTAATTTTAATATTTCTTTGACCAAGCAAGTCTGACCAGTCCGGTCAATATTTTGACCACATTATCGACCAAAAAGCGACCAACCTTGATCGCTAATTTATTTATAATTATTTTATAATTATTTTATCCAAGTTGATTGCTTTTTTTGATAGACCAATTTTGATCGCAAATTTTTGGTCGCTTTTTGCAAGATTTTTAGCAGTGACTATTATACACAAGAACTTCTTATATTACGATACAAGTAAAATTGAATCATTCTCTTATTGTTATTTATTTCACATTATTAATGCTAGTGAAACTCAATTACATTCCAGCATTTACATGTCCAAGTGTATAACGAATCCAAGAGGAAAAAGGAAATGCATTTGGAGAAAAAGATTTGAAGTTTGACTTCACCAAACTAACTTGATATATTCCCATGTCCTCTCGATCGGATCTTGATCTCTTCTTCTTCTTATAATCTGTCACGTGGTGTTTATCATAATCCTTTCCTCTATTCCCTCTACATATATATTTATACCCTACAAACACTTGCCAAACCAGAAAAACTCAACACACCACCAAACCAGAAATATATAACAATGGTTCTTTCCAAGATTTCTGCTGCTTATGTTTTCATATTTTTACTGATTCTGGCATATTCTTTTTTATCCTCAACACAAGGCAGAACGTTATTAGACGTTCGTGAACTGAAGAGTAAATCTCAGAGTATTGACGAAAAGCTTATCCTCCGCCACCTTTCTGCTATCGATCGTATTCTCCGTTCTGTTCCTAGTCCCGGAGCAGGCCATTAGTTGAATTAGTTTTTCAACGAGTCAATTTCATGGGTGGTCATTAAGTTTTGTGTTCATTATCCAAAAGTCACTTTACTTTCTTCGTTAATAGAAGTCATTTAACTTTGTATTCATTACCCAAAACTCACCCCGCTGCTATCGACCGTATTACCCAAATATTTTCTTCTTCCTTTTTTTTTGGTGGGGGCTAATTTTTTTTTCTTTTCTCCGAACGGTTGATTGTTCTTTCAAATATTTACATTGTTTTTATCATTTGTAACTATATTTTCAGCAAATTTACTATTCATAGCTATATTTGAATTTTATAGCAAATCCCTGAAATAAGAGATTAATTATTCTGAACTGAAACAAGAGAGCAACAAGCTCTCGCAACTCAGTTGGTTAGAGTGCTAACTTAGCTAGTCAAGGAGTGCTTACTTAGCTAGTGAAGGACTTGCTTTCGAATCTCAACAAGATCATTACCTTTCTATATTTATGTATTTCGCTTTAGTTGTATTCGTTGCGCGAACAAATACAGCTTGATAAAAGATCTTTTGTATACACCCTTGTATTTCGCATTGGTTATGTCACGACCCAAAATTCTCACCATCGGGACCGTGATGACGCCTAAAATTTCACTTGCTAGGAAAGCTAACAACGTTATAATAATTTATTCATTTTTTTTCAACAGTTTAAATTAAATAATGAGAAAGGACGGAAATAAATATAATAATCCAATGTGCGGAAGTTAAAACAACTAAAATATTTGATACAACCCTGGACCTAGTGTCACAAGTACACGAGCTAGTAGAATAATAGATATAAGGGTTTGATAAAACATAAAGTTGTTTGAAAAATAATACACAGCCAAATATAAGAAAAGGGGACTCTGGGGGTTGCAGACAGTGAGCATCTGTACCTCAAGTCTCCTCAAACCTGTCCAAACCGAGCACGCTAATAACAACCACTGGGACCGACTCAAAAATTTGCACAAGAAATGTAGAGTGTAGTATGAGTACAACCGATCCCATGTACTCTGTAAGTGCCGAGCCTAACCTCGACGAAGTAGTGACGAGACTAAGGCAGGTCACTCACACTACAGTCTGTACCCAGTATATAATAAGACTATAAAAGGAAATGCGGAATAAAATAGGACAGTCAATTGAAGACAATGACTATAGCCTCAAGAAATAAGCCAGTGACTATTAGAATTACCAAATCCTTAGAGTTTTGAGTAAAAATACCGAAAACCAATAAATCTCAAGGAAAATAGAAACACATATGTTGTTGAGGCGCGCAACCCGATCCCATCGTATAACACAATCCTCCCTTGTTCCACCGTAACAATATCAACAATCATAAATAAATATATGTGTTGCGGCGCGCTACCCGATCCCACCATATAACAAATCAATATCACAATTCACCCTTATTTCATCATATAAATCCACCTTATTTCACCTATTGCGGCGTGTAACCCGAAACCACCATATCAATACAAATTTACCCTTATTCCTCCGCATCAATCCACCCTTATTTCACCTGTTGCGGCGTAAAATTCGATCCCACCATATCAGTACAATTAATCATTAAGTACAACTAATTTCATAATTCAAATCACAAGAACCACCATAGCTGATGATATAAATCTGAAACAGTAAGGAAACCTTATAGCAACTTGGAAATTCACGTATGAAATACTACACAACAAGGCCAGTCTAGTAAATGACAATTAAAAGGTGCAAGTACGTCAATTAAGACAAATAGCAGCAAGTCATGAAAGCATGAAGAGGTCTAACATTTTTAACTGGAGAAATAATAATTAAGAAGTAGCAATTAAAGCATGGAAGATATTTAAAGCACATAACAATTAAAGCAGAAAAGGAGATAACTAAGGAAAAGCAAAAAATCAAGAAAACAAATAATTCGGCGGCGTATAAGCACTCGTCACCTCGCATATACGCCGCAACACATGAATCACATAGAACATAGTTGAAGGGTTCCTAATTCCCTCAAGTAAAGGCTAAACTCAACACTTACCTCACTCCGCAGTCAACTCAGAGCTCTATCAGGGCATTTCCCCTAGAATCCTCCTCCAAACCACTCTTATCTAACCACAATTGATTCAATAATATCAAATATTTCTAAAGGAATAAATTACAATGCATAAATTTAGAATTTTCAAACTTTCCCCAACGAGTCAAAAATCGACCTCGGGTCCGCTTGATCCAAACCCGAAATTCGGACCAAAACCCGATTACCCATTCACCCCCGAGCCCAGTTATGTAATTTATTTCGGAATCTAACATCAATTTAAGGTCTAAATCCCTAATTTACAAAAACCACCAATTCTTCCTAAATCCCTAGTTTTCTACCATGAAAGAACAAAGATTATGGCAAGAAATTAATGGGTGATGTTAGAAATGGAAGAAAATGAGTTAAAGTGTACAAACCTACAAACTGACGTTGAGTTTTCTCTTCACAATCGCCCCTAGACCGAGCTCTAGTGGAAGGGTTATGAAAAAAGGGAGAAATCCCGATTTTAAAATGTTTTAAGGTGTGGGCGTCAGGCCTTCGTCGCGTTCGCGAAGGGCCTGCCGCGTTGTCGAAGTGCAGCAGCCTAAATGGCCTTCACGTTCGCGAGTCCTCCAATGCATTCGTGAAGGCTTCTCCCCCTTGGACTTCATGTTCGCGAGCCAATGCTCACGTTCACATAGAAGAAGCAATGACTCCCCCCCCCCTTCCCAAGTCCAAGCCTACGCGTTCACGGGAATCTAGTCGCGTTCGTGAAGGGTAAGGCCCCCATTGCTACACGTTCGCAAACCCTCTACTGCTTTCGTGATGAACAAAATCTTCCCTGTCCCAAACTCCCCATCGCATTCGCGAGAGAAGCTCCGCGATCACGAAGCACATGACACCAAAAACCAGCATAAGTGAAAAACCAGCAAAATTTCTAAGTTCAAAAGGTCCGTAGGCTATCCAAAACTCACCCGAGCCTTCGGGGCTCCCAACCAAATATGCAAAAAGTCCAAAACATGATACAACTCGCTCGCGCGATCTAAACACTAAAATAACTCCTAAAACTAGGAATCAGATACCAAACCAAATGAAATTTTCAAGAAAACTTGATAATTTCTATTTTAACAGCCGAACGTCCTAATCATGTCAAACCAACTCCGTTTCTCACCAAATTTGACAGACAAGTCATAAATATAGTAATGAACCTATACCGAGTTCCAGAACAAAAATACGGACCCGATATAAATAAAGTCAAACATTGATCAATTCTTTAAAATCATTAAACCTTTAAACTTTCAATTTTTGACAAAAAGTGATAACTTGAGTTAGAAACCTCCAAATTCGATTCCGGGCATATGTCCAAGTCCCAAATCATGATACGGACCCACCGGAACCGTCAACACACGAATCTGGGTCCATTTTATCAAAATGTTGACCGAAGTCAACTCAAATAGATTTTAAATGCAAAATTTCTTACTTTATCAATTTTTAACATAAAAGCCTTCTGGAAAAACACCTGGACTGTGCACACAATTCAAGAAAGGCTTAAAAGAGATTATAGAGGATTCGAAACACAAAATTAAGGTCTAAAACTCTAGATGACCTATCGGGTCATCTCATTTTCCACCTCTAAAACAACCGTTCGTCCTCGAACGGACCTAGAAAAGTACCTGGGCTGGTGAAAAGGTGTGGATATCTACTCCGCATATCTGACTCGGACTCCCAAGTAGCTGCCTCAACTGGATGACCTCTCCACTGCACTCGAACTGAAGGATAACTCTTGGACCTCAACTGTCGAACCTGCCGGGTTAGAATAGCCACCTGCTCCTCCTCATAAGTCGAATCCTTGTCCAATAGGACTGAGTTGATATCTAACACATGGGACGGATCACCATGATACTTCCGGAGCATGGACACATGGAACACCGGATGAAGTGCTGATAAACTAGGTGTCAATGCGAGCCTGTAAGTCACCTCACCCACTCTCTCCAGAATCTCAAAGGGTCCGATGTATGTAGGGCTCAAATTTTCCTTCTTTCCGATCCTTATCACACCCTTCATGGGTGAAACCTATAGCAATACTCTCTCTCCGATCATGAATGCAACATCACAAACTCGACGATCGGCATAACTCTTCTGCTTGGACTGAGCTATGAAAAGTCGATCCTGAATAGTCTTGACCTTATCCAAGGCATCCTGTACTAAATCTGTACCCAACAACCGAGCCTCTCCCGACTCGAACCATCCAACTGGCGATCAGCATCGCCTCCCGTATAATGCCTCATAGGGAGTCATCTGAATGCTCGACTGGTAGATGTTGTTGTAGGCAAACTCCTCAAGTGGCAAGAACTAATCCCATGAACCTCCGAAGTTTATAACACAAGCATGGAGAATATCCTCCAATATCTGAATAGTGCGCTCGGACTGTCCATCCGTCTGAGGATTAAATGCCGTGCTCAACTCAACCCGCTTGCCTAAATCACGTTGTACTGCTCTCCAAAAGTGAAAGGTGAATTGTTTACCTCGATCAGAAATGATAGACACGGGCACACCGTGAAGACAGATGGTCTCGCGGATGTAGATCTCAAATAACTACTCTGAAGAATAGGTAACTGCCACATGAATGAAATGCGCTGAATTGGTCAACTTGTCCACAATAACCCATAACACAACGAACTTCCTCTGAGTCTGTGGGAGTCCAACAACAAAATCCATAGTGATACGCTCCCACTTCCACTCAGGGATCTCTAATTTCTGAAGCAAACCACCAGGTATCCGATGCTCACACTTTCCTTGCTGGCAATTTAGACACCGTGCTACATATGTGACTATATTCTTCTTCATCCTCCTCCACCAATAATGCTGCCACAAGTATTGATACATTTTGGCGGCACTTGGATGAATAGAATACCGTGAACTATGGGTCTTCTCAAGAATCAACTCATGAAGTCCATCTACATTGGGCACACAAATACGACCCTACATCCTCAAAAATCCATCATCTCAAATAGTAACCTGCTTGGAACCACCGAGCCACACTGTGTCTCTAAGGACAAGTAGATGAGGGTCATCATACTACTACTCCCTGATACACTCAAACAAGGAGGACCGAGTGACTGTACAAGCTAGAACACGACTGGGCTCTGAAACATCCAACCTCACAAACTAATTGGCCAAATCTTGAACATTCAATGCAAGCGGTCTCTCACCGATTGGAATGTACGCCAAGACTGCCCATACTTGCTACCTTTCTACTCAAGGCATCGGCCACCACATTGGCCTTCCCTAGATGATACAATATGGTGTATCATAGTCTTTCAATAGCTCCAACCACCTCCTCTGCCTCAAATTAAAATCCTTTTGTTTGAATAAATGCTGAAGGCTCCAATGATCTGTGAAAACCTCGCACGACACGCCGTAAAGATAGTGCCTCCAAATCTTATCTCATGAACTATGGATGCCAGCTCTAAGTCATGGACAGGGTAATTCTTCTCATGAACCTTCAATTGCCGCGACGCATATGCAATTACTTTTCCCTCCTGCATTAATACTGCACCGAGCTCAACACGAGATGCATCACAATATACCATATAAGATCCTGAACCTTTGGGCAACACCAACACTGGCGCTGTAGTCAAAGCAGTCTTGAGCTTCTAAAAGCTCGCCTCACACTCGTCTTACCATCTGAACGGGGCACCCTTCTCGGTCAACCTGGTCAATGGGGATGCCATAGATAAGAACCCTCCGCAAACCGACGGTAATAACCCACCAAACCCAAGAAACTCCGGATCTCCGTGGCTGAAGTGGGTCTAGGCCAGTTCTGAACTGCATCAACCTTCTTAGGATCCACCTGAATTCCCTCTGCCGATACGACGTGCTCCAAGAAAGCGACTGAATCCAACCAAAACTCGCACTTTGAAAACTTGGCATATAACTAAGCGTCTCTTAGAGTCTGAAGTAAAATCCAAAGATGTTGCTCATGCTCCTCTCGACTGCGGGAATAGATCAAGATATCATCAATAAACACAATCACAAAGAAATCCAAATAGGGCTTGACACCCAGTTTATCAAATCCATAAATGCCGTTGGGGCATTCGTGTAAAGACCCGTAAAATTTCTATGTCTAAAATAATGCCCGAATAGGCCCTGTGCTGTTATAACTATAGAAATTCATAAAGTGGTCCTATTTTAAGTAAAAAGTATCCCAGAACTTGAAAGATTAGATTTTCCAGAAATTGCGCGTTATGCGACGCACTATGCGATCGCATAATAGGTATGTGGACCGCATAGTGGTCGCATACCTGGACAGTTTGCTGTCCATTTAGAGGACAACTATGTGGCCTAAAATAAGATCGCATTTCACGAATGTGGGCCACATAGTTATTGCATTCTTTCCCCATGATTTTTGGGAGGGAGGTTATGCGACGCACTATGCGATCGCATAACAGGTATGTGGACCGCATAGTGGTCGCATACCTGGGAAGTCCGGTATCCTTTTGGCCCATTTTGAGGGCCATTTATGCGACACCAATGCGGACCACATAGCAGGAATACGATCGCATTCCTGACCGCATCTCTGTGTCGGGGCTCCTATTTTCTAAATTTAAAACCCGAACCCTTGTTTTATAAAACACCTTTTCCCATCATTTTAATGATTTTATGACCAAGAATAGAGAGAGAAGAAGAGAGTTCTTGAGAAAGAAGGTTTCATCATCATCCTATTTGATTTTTAAAAATCACTCAAGCCCAGAAATTATCGAGTTATTGTCATCTTCTTCACTCAAAAAGGTCAGTCTTCACCCTATTTCCCCAATTTCTCAGATTTTGTGTAAGAATAAAACACACATAGGTTGGTTCTTGGAAATAAAAAGTGAAACCTTGCATGCATGTGAATAACCTTCCATAATCTAGCAAAGGGAAGTAAGCTAGGACAATCTTTCACTAAAAAGGGGTTAGTTAATCTAAAGGACCACATAGTAGTTGATAAAATGCCCAAATGAGTTCAAGGTTCCTAACTCTAAATTTGAATGTGTCACATTGTAAATTAGATTGAAGGCGTTAGAAGGTCCGGTGATTTTGGATAGAAATTATAGAGAAATTCCAACTCAAGGTATGTATGACTAACTTTAATCTTCGTAGAGCCACCTTGTTGGTGTCCAAACATTCGATATGAGTTTCTTGCTGAGTATATGTGAATTAATTGCCCGATTTTGTTGAGGTGTGAGATTGCATTCTCTGATTTGTCTTAGTCGATTATCGTGATAATTGAAATTGTGAAAGATGACTCCTATGTGATTACTCTAACATGTGCAAGGTTCGTTAAATGCTTGAGTATGTTGGTATGAAAGAATGATAACAAACTCAAATGTGTAAATGTATCTAAGTGATAAGGGCTATGCAACAAGTGATGAAAGAGAATTGTGAATTGATCTAATTGAACTAAATGGCCATGGAAACATCGTATATGACTCATTGTTGGTAAGGTTTACTGTGGCTTAACTTCATATTGATTGTTGGTTGTAATGAATTTACACTATTATTTATGAGCATCTTTGTGGTTGAATTAATGGATGATAAAGACTATTGTGAACACATTATTGGTTGGGTGTTATGAAATTGTACTCTTGATGATATGAAACCCTGTGATTGAATTGTGGTATGTTATTATTTTCCATGACATGTGATGGCCCGGTGGGATCGGGTTGCACGCTGCAACAAGAAGTAATAAGGGTGGAGAGATAACAAGGGTGGAGTGTAAATTGTACGGTGGGATCGGGTTGCACGCCGCAACAGAAATGTAAGGTAGGATCGGGTTGCACGCCATTACACGTGGTAATAAGGGTGGAGAGGTAACAAGGGTGGAGTGTAAAAGGAAGTGTGAAGGTGATGAAACAAGAATCTGTGAGTCCCTCAATTGTACTTGTTTTCTGTATCACTGTGCACTATGTGTTGGTTCCTTTAACTGCTTTCTATTTGTGCATCTCTTGATTTTACTTTGAGTAAAGTTTGCTCATACATACTAGTACTATTCCACAGTACTAACGTCCCTTTTGCCGGGGGCGCTACATCTTTTATATGGATGTAGGTGGATCCATAGTAGGTAGCTCAGTTTGCTGTTAGCGGTGCCTCCTCCTCCTCTTTCGGAAAGTACCGGTGAGCCCCACTCCCTCCCAGGGCCGTGTGTAATTCATGCCATCTCTTTTGAGTCTGTTATGTATTGTAAGGTATAGTCGGGGCCTTGTTGCCGGCAAGTATTGTATAAACTCCTTGTATTCGTAGAGGCTCCGTAGACATGATGTGGGTGTATATATGTATTTTGGGTAGTAACTATATGTATTCAGAATCATGGTCCGTATTGAAAAGTTATGTATGTATTGTGTATGTTTTGGAAATCAATTGTTGAAATGCTAAAAGAGAAACGAACTTAAGTTTGTAAATCCACGCTTAAATCCTAAGTGGTTATTTCATATGAAATATGGTGCACTGTATATACCGGGGGGGTGGGGGGAGGGTAATGCGTTGGGTAGGAAAGGCAACCCAGGTCCGCTTGACCGGATTTACCCGGTGAGGTGCCGGTCTCGTCCCTCGGTTTTGGGGCGTGACAAACTTGGTATCAGAGCCTAAGGTTTTAAAAGTGTCCTAGGATATCTCGGAGCCGTATCTAGTAGAGCCTTTCTTATCAGTGTGTTGTTGACCACATCTATAATTAGGGGGCTGCATGGACATTTAGGAAAGTACCCTTTTATTGCTACTCTATATCGTGCGGTGTGGTGGAAGGTGAGGTTGTCTATCTCTAACTCGTGCATTGTTCCAATTTTCAGTAAATGACACCCAAGAAGAGAGAGCGACTCGGCCTAGAAGCCAATTCCACCCCAAGGGTAGCTGTGAATTCTTTATCTGATGGTGTGGGTGAGAATGATTCCCCGTCCCTCAATCTTCCTGACTC
>ML380751.1:64901-80890 GCA_005239525.1 Nicotiana knightiana | reverse complement strand
AAACGCCAGCCCTTGCCTGGCGTTAGCCAGGCATTAGCCACCAAACGCCAGGGTCCCCAGTCGACCAGAAATCAAGTTTTGACGGGCTTAAGTGTTTCCCAAGTGAAATAGACATCTCCTACACGGTTAGGGTTCACCCTAAACCTATAAATAGACTCCTAAAACACAATTAAAGGGGGATTTTCGTGAATCAAAGTAGAGAAGGAGAAAATTCCATTGAAGTGCAAGAACATTGAGTTCTACATCTAGTATTTCTTACTTTATATTTCAATTATGCAATTTCTTGTAGTTTTGTTTCTTCTAGACATGAGTAGCTAAGTTTTTAATCTAGGGTTTTGGTAGAACCCGTTGGGGATGAATTTCTTGTGATATTAATATATTTTGATTGATTATTCTCTATTTGTTCAACTACGTTCTTATTGTAGTTAATTGAATGGCCATCAATTAGCTGTGCCTATTTAGTATGTATCTACTTGAGAGAGAGTGCATATTTAGGTAATTGTTTGAACAACACCACTCCCAGAGTATAGACGAAAGTCATAACCGAGGGTTTAGAGGTTGGATTAGAGATAACGATACCTCGGGTGCAATCTAAAGTGAACTGTATTGCGATCTAGCTAGCGTAACTTGAGAGAGTGCGTCTAGTAAATTATCATAATTACTTGAGAGAGATTTATGGTAGATAGAGAGTTCATGATTGATAGAGACGATTAATCAAGTTATAAGAAGTATCCGAGAAAGAATTCACCAACGGGGGAAACCATAACCTTAGACCTTTATTATCATTGTTTACATTAAATTGTTAGTTTAGTATTATTGTTAGCAGAATTAGTTAAACAACACAAATTGATATTCAAAAGTCTTGAGAAACTTGATTAAGCACTAGTTTAGTATTTTATAAAATCAATTGATACGTACAATTCTCTGTGGGATCGACTTTGGGTGAATACCCCAGATTATATTTGCAGCGCCCGTTTAGTCTTTTTATAAGACATAGTTGAGCTTGATCAGTGTCCGGGAGATTCGGAATGAGTTTTGGGTGCTAAAACAAAGATTTTGTGATTCTTAATTCTCTGGTGCAATAATTACGAAAATACCAGTTTTGTCCCTGAAAATTTTAAACTTCCTCCAGAACTTTAAAAATCATATCTCCATCATATTAAGGCCAAGTTGGGTGATTCAAAAGGCTATATTTGGTGTAATCCCGCAAGGATTATGTTGGGCTTACCAAATATGAGTTTCTGGATAATCTAGGATCTGATTCAAGTTGGGACAACTGCTACATTTGTTTACTTGTTCCAGAATTTAGTCACTTTTTCTCACAAGATTTTGGAGCTCGGGAAGAGGTGATTTCTTAGAGAATTTTTATCTAATTCATTGGGGTAAGTAAACCTAACTCAAATTTATGATTATAACTTGAATCTATCATTGATTTTTGTCTCTAGATCAAGGAATCTTAAAGAAGAAAAAAGGGTTTTGGCTTGGAAGATCAGAAAGTCCATATTGGGTGGGTTGGCAAAACTTTTTTAAAGTGAATAATTTTGTTCTGAACATCGATTCGGTGAAACTTGTATGGTTGGACTCGTATTCAAATATGTTGTCCGAATTTGTGAGTTTTGTTGGGTTCTGGGGTGTGGGCCCATATTGACTTTTTGTGTTGACTTTGAGTATTCGATTAAAGATTTGACCTTTATCATTTGGGTTTGATTCATATGGAATTTGATGTTATTGAGTTTTTTTTTCTATATTCGAGTCGTTCGGAGGTCGATTCTTGCAGGAAGGTGTTTTTAGGGTATTGATTTGGCTTGTTTGAGGTAAGTATCTTACCTTAAATTGGCTGAGGAACTAGTTGCTTGAGTTATTAGTGATAGCTACGTGCTAGGGGTGGCGCACATGTGAAGGGTTGATCCCATGTGCGTTCACGGGGGTATTATCGATGCCCGGGGTAGTGTTTAGACTATGATATGCCTAGAATTGATTGCAAAGCCTCATGTTATTGTGTTTCTTATATTTGTACCCCTTTGTGAGCTAATTGGATCATGTTAGAGGTTACGTATAGGTTAATCCCTTGATTGAACATGATAACAACTATTTTTGTGATGAAATTGATAATTTGAGCGATGGTAGTAAACTGCGCACAAGCATATACCTTAGCATATCACTTATATCAGTCCATGAGTGTGTAATTTGATATTCATTTTTCATGTGCATTTATTCGTGTATATATGTTTTCTATGTGACATTGACTGGACTAATAGCGCATGAGTTGTCTGTGTGGTGGTTATAATTGGCACGTGAGTTGTCAGTGCGATTGTTGTTATTGGCACGTGAGTTATCTGTGCATCGGTTATTATTGGAACGTGAGTTGTTCGTGTGGTTGTTATTATTGGCATGTGAGTTGTCCATGATGTGGTTATTATTGGCACGTGAGTTGTCCATGCGATTTCTACTATTGGCACGTGAGTTGTTCGTGCAACACGTGAGTTATCCGTATAGTGTTTAGATAAGGATCCACCCCTCAAGGTTCACTCTCTCATGATTTTCTCTTGATGATGTATACACAGGTTGTAACAAACCGACAGGTTTCATTATGTGAATTTTGGTAAAGTTGATCATTGGTTGGACGTTGCATCTCTTCTCTATTTGCAAACTCCTTGTATATATACATGATTTTTTGCATGTCTTCTCTATATGCACTTTTTGAAGGGTTAATTATTGTTTCACGTATATCTTCTCTGTATGAAACTATGAAATACTATTTGATACTTTACACGTATCTTCTCAATATGCAAGTTTAATGATTTGATGATATTAGATGCATATCTTCTCTATATGCTGGATTGTATTCAGGACTTAGCACATTATCTCTTTGTGCACCGATCTGGTTTTATTTGTGTTATATGATTAAATGGCACCATTGTTGGGTAGTTGTGAAATTTAGGAATTGGACAGGTTATTAGCGAGTACATTAATAATTCTTGCCACTATTACCTCGCCGAAGTTAGTTATGATACTTGTTACGTATATAGGGTCAGTTGTACTCATATTACACTTCTGCACCTCGCTTGCAGATCTTGTAGCTGAGCTGTTGTGGATAACAGAAGTTGGCATTGAAGATGTACCTGCTTTTCAGATATAGCTAACATGTGTCCTTGGTAGCTTTGGAATCATACTCTGTTTATATATATTCCAAATAGATATTGTATTTATTTTTTTACGAGCTTTGTAAATCTAAATCTTAGTGGCTCATGACTTGTACTACCAATCATTGGGATATTATATGGAAAGTTTAGCTATTTCATTTATTGATTATTTATGATGCTCATTAGAATTGTCTAACTATTGTTTGTCTTACCTAGTGGGTTAGGTTAGGTGCCATCACGACTAGGCGGAATTCGGGTCGGGACAAGTTGGTATTAGAGCTCTGGGTCTATATATTCTACGAGTCATGAGAAAGTGTCTAGTAGAGTCTTGAGGATCGATATAATGACGTCCATACTTGTCTAGGAGAGGCTACAGGGCATCTAGCAAAATTCCCATATTTCCTTCTTTATAATGCAACTTCATTTCAGCTTAAACCTTACACTTTCGGGAATTATTCCTCAGTCAAGTGTATGTGATGATGAACACTCGGTATCAGTTGTGCACCAATGGCTTGTAACGTCATGGAAGAGGTGCGAGCTGTGTTTTCTATTTGTGGAGGTAGGCCAGTCTGGAGGACATGAGTCCTATTTTAGACCACAACTTGAGCTTGGTAGTTTTAGTTGTGTGAGTATGTGTGTTTGGGCTTATATGTCTGGTAGAGTACTTATGAGTGGTATTGATGGCTCAGTGAGTTGCGAGATAGACGTATGGTGAGTATTATATGACTGAAGAATAATGCTTAGGATGCAAAAGGACTATGGATGCTTGATTTCTATGTTAATGTGTTACACAGTCTCGAGTTTTGAGTGTGTTTAGGGATCTTTCAGTTGCTCATTTTTGGGATGAAATATATTCTTATATCTTGTTGATAAGTTTAGACTCGAGAATTTATGGTATAGTAGTTGTGACCATGATAGGGTCATACAGAGATTCCAGTTTGAGGCTAAGCAGGTGGGTTATCTCTTATGGGATGGTATGTGGTTGTATGATCCATATGAAGTTTATATGAAGAGTTTACTTTTTATCAAGTGGAATGTATGTGCTACAATTAGAGTATGGATTGTACGAGGATGAGTATACACGTGGCTTGTTGTTGGGAGTATTTAATGGCTAGTGCTACATGGGTTCAACCAGGGTAACATTACGGATCACAGTAGTTATTGAGTAAGGTATTTTGGGTTATCAATTGTGTTATGTTTAGTCGCTTTGAGCCAAGTTGGGGAGTTTATTAGCGGTGATTAGATTTCATGTTCATGTTTTATATTAGTTTTGGACTGAGGCATACTTGTGAATCAATTATGACTTGAAGAAGGCTGACTTCGAGGACGAATCGAGCAAGGGAATTGCAGGATGTATAATGTAATATACTTGATTGGAAAATGGAATCTTGAAATGATTCAGGGTTGATATTCATTGTGTATGTAATGTGCAGGGAGAATGGATTCACTCAATTTCTTAAGATGGGTTTGCTTCTTAAAGTATTTGTGTGCCATTAGAGCACAAGTCGTTCGGCTTGTATTGGCGCTGTATTGTAGAGCAGGTAAATGAATCTCGAGAAGGTTCTAATAAGTTCAAGATTCATATGTGGTAGTTGAGAGTTCCCTGGATTTTCATATGGCTAAGATCTGAGATTTGCATTGGGTGGTGCCGAGACTTGCAGTGTTTCTATATCACTATTGATTCTACATTTCAGTATCAGAGAGGTTAAATAAATAGCTTCAAATTCACAGAAGGTTTCTTCAGTGGGGGCATTTCGGTTACGGTACTATTGGGTGTTTAAGAGGGAATACAAGGGCTTATGATCCTTAGAACAACGTGGTTTCATGCTAGGATCGTTTCAGGTGAGATTCGATTTTTTGGAGTGTAGTGTACTGGAAAGGAGAAGTGTTAACTTGAAGGAAAGTCAAGGGGAACTAGAAAAAATGGGTCATCTTGGTAGTAGTTTGGATCACCAAAGTAATAGAAGTTATCGGTTCCTTTAACATGGTGTAGATGTACAAGTGTTTTGTTGAAGTTAGGCGATCTGAGTGACTTGGTTGAGTTAGAGGGATTCAGTTATGATGGCTTGGTTATGTGCAAATGGATTTCGAAGAGTTCTCAATGTTGTTGACCACGGCTTGAGAAGGATGTCCTCTACAGGTATGAAGAGTATGTTACATGTTGCTATGTTTCTCCTAGATGGGGTCAAGTGGAAGGTTTATGGCTGAAGTAGTGTGTATCCTGCTTGTGATTCTGGTTATAATGGGATTCTCGTGTTTTCATATGATGGCATGATAGATGTGCTGCGACGTGTACGATTGAGATTAGCATGTATAAGGTTTTGGTTCCATTACAAATGTAAGGTCATGAGTTCTAGACAACATGGACGATTTTAGATATTTAGAAGAATGCTGGAACAATTTGGTATCATCTAATAAGGGTGTGTATTTCCGAAGGCGTATTATGTTTTGACTTGCAGATGCTTGACTAGTATTACGGTAATCACCTGACTGTTGACTGCTGATGTTCTGATTTTCTACGTGGCACAGAAGATTCACATGAGTGTTCCTCGTGAGATAATTGTGTATGGAGAATGTGTCAGTCATTTGAGTGATAGACTTGGGATCAAATATGGAGATTCCTGTATTCTTGAGGTTTAGGGATCAGACATTCTCGGAGGCAGACTGTTCCTTGGTTACGGACTGTGAAGGTGTGCTAAGAGTTTGACGGCTGATTGTATGTGTTACAAATATGTTACCGTGGATTTTTGGAAGGTTATTTACCTATTTCGGGGGATGGGAATTGCTTCACATAACTAGTGTTGAGAGATGTGCCATCGGCTAGAGTTGATCCTATTCATGACCTGATATGTTCTATGTGTTACTCTCTTAGGCTACGATGGATTGTGCGACTGTTGACTATTTACACACATGATGTGGTTCTGCTTGTGCCTTGTGGAAAAGATTGAGCGAGATTGATCTTGGGATGTCGAGTTGCTTATTGCACTTCGTCGTGTTTTTCTTGTTTATAGTATATGGTGCTATATGTTTCCCCTTTTGGTTATGGTCATGCGCTTTGCGTGCTTACTATTGATATATGTGTTTGGTGAGTTTGAGAATTTAGGAAATGGGTAACCCATATGGACTGGTATGTTTGAATCGGGTTACGCACCACATTGAGTTATGTTGGGATATGATCCTTTTTGCTTATTTCGAGTGTTTTTTTTCCTCTATGAGATGATTTCATAGTATTTCATTTTGTGGTGGTATCTGTTGAGCTTGCGGATGTTTCTCTCATTTGGTTCTCTTTCCGTCATTGGTTAAATTTGAGTTATTGCTTATTTGGTGCACGTATTGCATCGTATGTAGCTCTAGATGTCATTGGTGTGGCATGTCAGTCGAGTAGCTTGCACTGGTAAAATGAGACTTTTGGACTTGGAATTTGAGCCATTAGATTGGGTTAGGGTATGTTTCGGAGAGTAATGTCACTAGTTAGCTTAGAATTTGGTTATGGTTCTTGGTGGGCGAAAGAGCTCCACAACTTATTAATCTGATGAGTGGTTATGAGTTTATGCATGTTTCTTTCATCCTAGATAGTGTACGCAAGTTAAGAACAAAGTTTTATTTGATATGAGGTATGTTTCCGGTACCGGGTTTGTTAATGAGCTGCTATTGTGGTCGGAAGATATTACTATGAGTAAATATGTTATGGGATACATTGTGTGATTATATCTTGGAATATGGTTACAGTTTGATGCAACTTTTTTAGACTTATATAGTGTATACATGCGAGAACCAGGTCTTAAAAGAAATATTGGATGTTAGAGATTGGGTTCTAAGGTTTATGAACTAAGGTTGAAGAAAGAATCTTCATTTAGGTAGAGTTGACGAGCTTATATGGATTGAGGTGACGTGGGATTACCCTTGTGTATGGTAAGTTTATATGGTGATTTGATGGCTTTGGAACGACTCTTGGCACGTTCGAGGCGAACATATGTTTAAGTGGAAGAGAATGTAATGACCCGACCGGTTGTTTTGAGCTTTAGCATTCCATTTGGTGGTTTGAAACTTTGAGTAACTTTATATGATGTATTATGACTTGTGTGTATGGTCGGTTATGGTATTCGAGTGGTTCGGGATTAATTTGGAAGAATGACTATCGATTTGGAAGCTTTAAGTTGGAAGAGTTGACCAAGGTTTTACTTTTGGGTAAATGGACTCGGAATCGGGTTTTAGTGGTTCCGATAGGTTTGTATGATGATTTTGGACTTGTATATATGTTCGGATTTGGTTTTGGAGGTTCCTAGAAGAATTCGATACTATTTGTCGAACGTTGGAAATTTGAAGAACTTGAGAGTTCATAGGTTTGACCAAGAGTTGACTTTGATGTTATTGGCTGCAATTGGTGTTCCGAGACCTGGCTAGGTCTATATAGTTAATTTGAACTTGTGTGAAAAGTTTAGAAGTAATCTGAAGTGTGTAAGTGTGACGGGGACACTCTTTTGAAAGAATAAAGATTTAACAACTTAAGAGAAATTCTATTTGGTTTGAGTCTCTGTTCTTTGTTGTGATATTTCCATGGGTGTTTTGAGCCTTTGGGTAAGTTTGGATAGTGTACTTGTACTTTTTGGTATGATTGGATGGGGTCCCGAGGGGACCGGGTGTGTTTTAGATTATTGGTTGAGCGACTAGTTAAGTTAAGGATTTGGAGTTTGACCATGATCAATATCGGGTCAAGACGACCTCTTTTCGGTGTTCTGTTTGCGCGAGCAGGTTCGTAGCGTGTTTTATTATTGAAATGTATGTTTTGTGTTCAAGAGATTATGAATGAGTTTTGGTTGCTAAAACGAAGATTTTGTGATTGCTGATTTTCTTGTGCAATAATTATGAAAATACCAATTATTTTCAGACTTTCTTCAAAACTCCAAAATACCATATCTCCCTCATTTTAAGGCCAAATTGGGTAATTAAAAAGGTTATCTTGGGTGTAATATCACAAGGATTATGTTGAGACTATCAAATGTGAGTTTCGGGATCATCTATGATCTGATTCAAGCTACGACAACTGTTGTATCTATTTTTACTTGTTCTGGAATTTAGTCACTTTACCCATAAAATTTTGGAGCTCGGGAAGAGGCGATTTTTGAGGGAGATTTCACCTACTTCAATGGGGTAAGTAAAACTATCTCAAATTTATGATTATAACATGAATATATCATTTGAACTTTAGCTCTAAATCAAGGAATCTTAAAGAAGAAAAAAGGGTTTTGGCTTGGAAGATAAGAAAATGCATATTGGGGGGGGGGGGGGGGGGGGGGTTGGCAAACCTTTTATAAAGTGTATAATTGGGTTTTGAACATTGATTCAGAGTTAGATTGTATAAAACTTGTATGGCCGGACTTGTAATCGAATGGATTATCGGAATATATGAGTTTAGTTGGGTTTCCGGGTGTAAGTCTGGTTGAATTTTTTGTTGACTTTGATTATTTGATTAACTAACCGATATTTATTGTTTGGGTTTGATTCCTATGCAATTATTTGATGTTATTGAGTTGTTTTTGGCTAGATTCGAGCCTTTCAGAGGTTGATTCTTTAACGACCCGACCGGCCATTTTGAGTCCTAGCGCGTTGCTCAGTGGTTTGAAGTTGTGAGCACCTTCGTTTCAGGTATTATGACCCGTGGGCGTGGTCGGAATTGAATTCCAGGAAGTTTAGAATTTGATTTGGAAAAGAAATTCTCATTTCAGAAGCCTTGAGTTGGAGAAATCAACTAAGATTGGAATTTTGAGTAAACGATCTCCGAATCAGGATTTGAATGTTCGAGCAGGTTCGTATGATGATTTCAGACTTGGGTGTATGTCCGGATCGGGTTTTGGATAACCAGGGAGCGTTTCGGCGTATATTGTGGAAGTTAGCATTTTAGAAGGATTTCATGAATTTGGGCTTGAAGGGCATATCAGTGTGGTTGATGTTCATTTGGGATTTCGAGTCTGGGAATAGCTCCGTATGGTGATTCTGGAATTGGGAGAGTGATCGGAAGTGAATTCGGAAGTCCGGAGGTCATTTTGAAGTCATTTGGCTAAAGATAGAAAATTGAAGGTTTTTTAGAAGTTTGACCTAGAGTTTGACTTTTTGATATCGGGGTCGGATTCAAATTCCAAAAGTTGGAGCAGGTTCGCAATGTCTAATATGACTTGTGTGCAAAATTTGAGGTCAATTGGGTGTGATTTGATAAGTTTCGGCGTCAGATGTAGAAGTTTGAAATTCTAAGTTCTTAAAGAATTGGATTTGAGTGCGATTCATGATTTCAGAGTTGTTTAATGTGATTTGAGGGCTCGATCAAGTCCATGTTATGTCCAGGTTGGTATGATTAGACGGTGTCCCGGGGCTCTCGGGTGGATTCCGGGTGGTTGACGGATCAAGAATTGAAGATTGAAGAAGTGAAGATTGCTGTCATCTGGTGTGATCCACACCTGCGAGGAATTGGTCGCAGGTGAGAATTTGGGTATGAAGCTGAGGGACCGCAGGTGCGGGAGTTTGGTCGCACCTGCGGTAGGCATCGCAAGAGCGGAAGTTGCTTGGCAGAGTCAGGGCTGCACCTGCGATGGAATTTTTGGAGGTGCGGAGCCGCAGGAGCGGCTATTGCACCGCAGGTGCGAAAATGGCTGGAGGTAGAGGGGTGTTTTAAGAACGGATTTTGGCCATTTCTCTCATTTTGGTGTGGCAATTTTAGGAGCTTCAAGAAGGGGGTTTTCAGCAAGCATCTCTAAGTAAGTGAATTCTTCCCACTCCTAAGTTAAATATGTGATCTTGCATGGATTTAAGTATGAAATTGGTAAGAAAGTTGGGAAAACTTTGAAGAAACCTAGAATATGGAAAATTTGAATTCTTAACCCCGAATTGAGCATGAATATTTGAGTATATTATATATTTGAGTTAGTAAGGCTGTGGGTAGAATGTATCTTCGAGAATTTTGGATTTTCGGGCACGTGGGCCCGAGGGCATTTTGGTCATTTCTCCGAGCGGGGTTGGAAAAATATATAATCTGAATTGGTTGAGAGTATTATGATGAATTTTCATTGCTTTGTCATTTATGTGGTAGTTTCAGAGCGTTGTGCGTCTGTTGGAGTCTTCTGAAGGGCTTGGAAGCCGGTGTTGGAATTTCAGAGCGAAGTAAGTTTCCTTTCTAACTTTGTGTGGAGGAATCGTCCCCCTAGGTGAATTAATTCAGTATATTCTATTATCTTCGAGGGCTACGCACGCACAAGGTGATGGGAGTCCGTGCGTAGCTACTATTATGCTATGTCCGGGTAGCCTAAGACCCACTAGCATGCTTTATGTGTGTACCTGTAACCCTGCCTGTAATATTAAACTGCTAATATGACCGAAAACGTAATTGAATGTTTAAAAGAAAACTAGAGTTCATATTGTTAACCTTCTAAAAAGAGAATTGTTTCCGCTGTGAATATATGTGTACCTGGACTGAGTTGTATCATGGAGTATTACTAAACTGGACAAATGAGTTTCAAAAATGAAGATTTCAAAAACCTATATTTCATGTTTCTTTTAATAAAGACTTTACCATTTTCCTGAGAAAAAAAAAAGTTTTCTTGATAAAATACGAATTTATTATGTGGATATGTGTAAATTTGGGTGCCTGAGTCACTTGAGTTATTCGCGAGCAGGAAGACCCTATATTTGTGTATGTATTCTTATGAGCACCTGAGTCGCATGTATGATTCGCGAGCAGGCTAGCCGTATTATATTGAGAGGTGCACTTTTGGGACGGGCAGATCGATCCTCGGCAGTGCACAAAGAGGATTACTATATTGAGAGATGCACTTTTGGTACGGACCGTTCGATCCTCGACAGTGCATAAATATGATTATTATATTGAGAGGTGCACTTTTTTGACAGGCCGTTTGACCCTCGGCAGTGCACAGAGAGGATTATTATATTGAGAGACGTACTTTTGGTACGGGCCGTTCGATCCTCGGCAGTGCGTAGAGAGGTTGAGAGATGCACTTTTGGGACGGGCCGATCGATCATCGGCAGTGCATAGAGAGGTTGAGAGATGCGCACTTTTGGTACAGGCCATTCGATCCTCGGCAGTGCACGGGCATGACTATATTATGACCCCGGCCGGTTGTCTTACCCTTGTGTGCGCATGACTATTTGGTACTATTCTATTGGTATTGGCTTGACATGTATTTGGGAAAAAGGAAAGTGTACATTGTTGTTTATTCTTAGTGGTTACCTGGATTTCTATACTTGATATGTACTCGCTGCTCACTGTATTACATGTCTACTGTATTTCATCATATTCTGTCATATATTATATTGTTGGACCCTAGTAAGTGTCTAATTTGACCTCTCGTCACTACCTCTCTGAGGTTAGGCGCGCGACTTACTGAGTACATTGTTTTGTACTCATGCTACACTTGCTGTGCATTTTTTTTTGCATAGGTACTTTCATAGCAATGTGGAGGATTCAGAGACTTAGGAGAGCTGCATCATTCGGAGGTGATCCGCAGCTGACAGAGTCTCCTTCGCACTGTATCTATTTCATTTAAATTACCTTGTCCAGTTGTATTTCAGACATGCTTGTAATGATTGTTGAATTCTTAGAAATTGCTCATGTACTTGTGACACCGGGTTCTGGGATATGTATTGGGACATAATTGCTTAAGAGAAATCTTTTAACCATTGTTTTTAATTAACAGACTTTTATTTGGTTAATATGTAATTTAGGAAAAAGAAATGTTTTCATAAATGTTTTAAAACCAGAAAGTTGTTTCAATTAATGAACGAGTTGGCTTGCCTGACATGGACGTCCGGCGCCATCATGACCTTAGGGATTTTGGGTCGTGAAAATATGGTATCAAAGCGCTAGGTTCCCGTAGGTCTCACGAGTCATGAGCAAGTCTAGTAGAGTCTTGAGGATCGGTATGGAGACGTCTGTAGTTATCTTCCAGAGGCTACAGGGCTGTTAGGAGTACTTCCCTTCTTGATTCTTCATCGTGCGAGTTGATTCCTTTGAGGCTTACGCCTATGTTCATTCCTACTCAATATCACGTGTCGCGAAGCGCTTGCTATGGATCGGGAATTCTAGGAATGGGAATGGTGCTACGAATGTAATTCGAGATGCTTCCATGTGTAAATGGTCGTGGTTGTTGTTATGGCCCTGCAAAAAGGGTAATGTGTTATTTCAGCTCAGTAGTTGTGTGTCTGGGAGCCTTAAGGCCGTGCTCGGGTAGTGATGATGTTTGCAATTGATTGTCGTGCGGTGTTGATATGATGATAGAATGCTTGCCCGTATGTTGGGGGTGATGAATGGTTGAAGGGAGGTCTTCTCAGAGTTTGATTTCGAGATTTTGGTGTTTTAGTTCCGGCAGAGGAAAGGCATTTGGATTCTGGATGGTCTGGTTGGAGTTGATAAAGTAGTAAGACTGGGTGTCTTCAAGTGAGGTGGGATATGCACCTATGACGTGTAGTCGTCGTCATTGATCGGATGGAATGTGTTAGGTTCGTCGGTGCTATGGTTTCTTCGGTTATGTGGGGTCAGAGTATCGAGAAAAAGTGTTGAAGAATGTGGTTGGTAGGGATCGTGTTATCAAAGGAGAAAGGGTTTCAGCAGGGTCTAGAGTGGTGCAAGGAGTAGCTTCGGGTTAAGTGGGGGAGTCCCACCATCTGCAGTTGGGTTGTAGGATTGTCTTCGCATGGGGTTGAGGATTTTCGGTGTGTTGGCAAGTTATTTAAGCTAAGGAAAAAGGAGTAAAATGGTAATTGTGCGTGGGATTTGATGAATATGTGCAAAAGTTGGCCTTGTCAGATCAGGGTTAGGCTTTGAAAGATTCAGAATTTATGCTTAAGGCACGGGCGAGTTGTAAGGATAGTGACTCAGTCACGTGTTTCATTGAAAAAGGTGTTCCTGTACTAGGAGAGCCTTGGGGTTGATTGTATTCGGGGCCAGTCAGAGTGGGTGACTCTCAATAGCGGTCCAAGTGAGTTCAAAAGTTAAGAATGCGGCAATTAAGGATTTCAGGCAGCAGTATAATCGAGAATCAAACTTTTGCACAGTAATCTCTGAGAAAAATGAGGATGGTCGGAATGTTCTGTGATATGTTTCAGCATGCAAGATAGTATCGGAGGAGTGAGAGAAATAGACTCCAAATTGTAGAAAGATTATCAGAAGGGTATGAGACGGGTTGCGGGATTTAGGCAGCATAGTCTCGTGAATCAAGGTCACTCGGGATGAGTGAGGGTTGAGTTTGCTATGGGTTGAAGAAAGTTGTTATTGTTCCTGAGGCAATTAATGATGATTAAAAGAAGATAGATTGATTAGCCATGGTCTAAATGGCACATTTGCGGCAGTGGTTGGTTCCTTTGATGTGATTAAGTTATGCATATGGTTTGTGTCGGTGTGTGCTGGGCTTGTCGGCCGTCGTAATGGATTTCATGTGGGAACATTTGAGTGCTATGGCCTGCCATGTGTAGGCAGATCCCGGAAGGGTTATGGTGGTATAGACTACTACTCAAGGATTTGGATGATTGGGTGATAATGGGAATTCACTCGTGTGTTGAGATGGTACTCTTGAATTGAGTCAAGTAAGAAGTTTCTATACAATGAAGTATTCACCCTATTGGTGGTTCGGAAGTTGTGATGGAATTCTTGCGCTACCTCGTATTGGCATGTTAGGTGCGGTAAGAAGTATGTAACTGGGAGTAAGAATCGAGATTTAGGTCTGATGTTTATAAGGATTTCATGAGCTCGGAAGAGCAAGGAAAGGTGATTTGAAAGTTCAGTGTAGGCTGGTATTGTCTTCAGTGTCACCTGAGATTGATATTCGGTGAAAGAGGCTTTGTACCCTGGTCATGGGTTCTTGATGTGTTTTGCGGCCTTAGTGTGGTCGGTGTTATTGGATGGGCATACTTGTCGCCTTGTGTGGAAGGTCGTGGAAGCATGACCGCGAAAAGATTGCATAAAGTGTGACATGCAGTCACTTGATGGATTTTAGATTTGGACTAAGTGTAAAGAAGTGCAATATTGCTTAGTTGAGAATTTACGCCTGGAGGGTGTCCGGTTCAGTTGATTATGGATTATGGGGAGTTAGTCCCGGGGATGATGGTTGTTCTCGTGTATTAGGAGAGAAAGTGGGTTAATGTGGACCCAGGTAAAAGCTAATAGCTAAGTTTGGTGCGAGCGAGGTGGCTCAATGTTGGTGGATGGATTTAAATATGATTATGGGCTCCGTATGAGCCAGACATGTTCCTTTCAGTAAGAGCGCTTTCATGGAAAGGTATTAGAACAACGGGTGTTGTTCCGTCTTCGTCGGATTTATGTGTTATCGTGATTGTGCCGTGCGAGTTGTGAAACGGCTTGTTAATTTCTTATGTGTTGAGGTCCCGCGTAGTGGGGATGTTATGTGAGCAGGAAAGTTCTTGAGATCCAGAGTGTATGTATATATATATCGCACCTCAGTTGTGCTTGAGTTATGTAGCCTACGGCTCTATCAGTCTCCCCAGGATGGTATTATGCACTTAGCGTGCTTGTGATCGATATTAAGTAATTTGTAATAGTGAGCGATTCAGCTCCGTGTATATTTCCTTATGTGAGTTTTATGATGGGATGGGGTGTCACACCGCCACGGGTATGTTATTCGGATCGGGTTGCACGTCGCAACAGTGTGATGATGAGAAGGGTTGGGATGTATTATTTTCTTGTGCTTTTATTTCCTATTTTCTGGTAAGAATTCATATTAGTTGCGTGATCTGAATAGTTCCGTCATGAGTCGTTTCTTATTATCATATTCGAGTTATGGCCTATTGGCGCGATGTGGTATCATGTGAGGCTGTTGGTCATGTTGGGGTGGTTTGTTGTCTGAGCAGTTCATACTGGGTGAGACGAGATTTTCGGATTAGGGATCAGTGCGATGAGGTTATGTGAAGTGTATATTAATGAACAAATACCATTATTCAGGTTCATACTAAAGTGATGATTCTAGTCAAGATAAGGTATTCAAGGATTTGTTAACTCTGCAGTTGAGTATGAATTTCTGCACAGTTCCTCCGCCGTGGTGGTATCGTCAGCATTATAGCAGGGTGTATGCATATTTGTTATGAGGTGCATTGGGAGCATCAGATTCGTGGAATTTTGGCTATTAAGGTTCAGGGAGCTTCATTGTGGTCAGATAATGGGTTACGCAGTGCATGGCGTCGATTTAGCAAGGGTATGCAGTTATGATCTGGTATATCGTGTGCTAGTTGATGCAGTGCTATATATATTGAAACTAGGCCTGGCTAGAAAAATTTCAGGTGTTTGAATGAATTCTGAGCTTATTATATGGATAAATAAGAAATTTCCAGATTTTATCAAGCTATTGTGCTCGAATGGGTTGTGGTAGCACGGCCAGGTGCTCGAGATGTTAAACAGTGATTTCAGGAACTCTAGAGCAGTTCTTAGCACGTTCGAGGACGAACATCGGTTTAAGTGGGGGAGAACGTAACGACCCGACGGGTCGTTTCGAGTCCTAGCGCGTTGCTCAGCGGTTTGAAGTTATGAGCATCTTCGTTTCAGGTATTATGACCTGTGGGCATGGTCGGAATTGAATTCCAGGAAGTTTAGAATTTGATTTCAAAAGGAAATTCTCATTTCAGAAGCCTTGAGTTGGAGAAATCAACTAAGATTGGAATTTTGAGTAAACGATCTCCGAATCAGGATTTGAAGGTTCCAACAGGTTCGTATGATGATTTCGGACTTGGGTGTATGTCCGGATCGGGTTTTGGATAACCCGGGAGCGTTTTGGCGTATATTGTGGAAGTTAGCATTTTAGAAGGATTTCATGAATTTGGGCTTGAAGTGCATAT
>ML380751.1:27262-64758 GCA_005239525.1 Nicotiana knightiana | reverse complement strand
GGGTGTGATTTGATAGGTTTCAGCGTCAGATGTAGAAGTTTGAAATTCTAAGTTCTTAAAGAATTGGATTTGAGTGCGATTCATGATTTCGGCGTTGTTTGATGTGATTTGAGGGCTCGAGAAAGTCCGTGTTATGTCTTGGGACAAGTTGGTATGATTGGACGTGGTCCCGGGGGCTTGGGGTGGATTCCTGGTGGTTGACGGATCAAGAATTGAAGTTTGAAGAAGTGAAGATTGCTGTCATCTGGTGTGATCCGCACCTGCGAAGATTTGGCCGCAGGTGCGTCTTGGTTGCCGCATGTGCGAATTTGGGTTTGAAGCTAAGGGACCGTAGGTGCGAGAGTTTGGTCACACCTGCGGAATCGCAGGTGCGAAGAGGGATCGCAGGAGGGGAAGTTTCTTGGCTGAGTTAGGGCCGCACCTGCGATGGAATTTCCGCAGGAGCGGCTATTGCACCGCAGGTGCAAAAATGGCTGGAGGCAGTGGGGTGTTTTAAGAAAGGATTTTGGCCATTTCTTCATTTCTCTCATTTTGGTGTGTCAATTTTGGGAGCTTCAAGAAGGGGGTTTTCAGCAAGCATCTCTAAGTAAGTGAATTCTTCCAACTCCTAAGTTAAATATGTGATCTTGCATGGATTTGAGCTTGAAATTGGTAGGAAAGTTGGGAAAACTTTGAAGAAACCTAGAATATGGAAAATTTGAATTCTTAACCACGAATTGAGCATGATTATTTGAGTAAATTATATATTTGAGTTAGTAAGGTTGTGGGTAGAATGTATCTTCGAGAATTTCGGATTATCGGGCACGTGGGCCCGAGGGAATTTTGGTCATTTCTCCGAGCGGGGTTGGGAAAGTATATAATCTGAATTGGTTGAGAGTATTATGATGAATTTTCATTGCTTTGTCCTTTATGTGGTAGTTTCAGAGCGTTGTGCGTTCGTTGGAGTCTTCGGAAGGGCTTGGAATCCGGTGTTGGAATTTTGGAGCGAGGTAAGTCTCCTTTCTAACTTTGTGAGGGGTATCATCCCCCTAGGTGAATTAATTCAGTATATGTTATTATCTTCGGGGGCTACATACACATGAGGTGACGGGAGTCTGTGCGTAGCTACTATTATGCCATGTCCGGGTAGCCTAGGACCCACTAGCATGCTTTATGTGTGTACCTGTAACCCTGCCTGTAATATTAAACTGCTAATATGACCGAAAACGTAATTGAATGTTTAAAAGAAAAATAGAGTTCATATTGTTAACCTTCTAAAAAGAGAATTGTTTCCGCTGTGAATATATGTGTACCTGGACTGGGTTGTATCATGGAGTATTACTAAACTGGACAAATGAGTTTCAAAAATGAAGATTTCAAAAACCTATATTTCATGTTTCTTTTAATAAAGACTTTACCATTTTCCTGAGAAAAAAAAATGGTTTTCTTGATAAAATACGAATTTATTATGTAGATATGTGTAACTTTGGGTGCCTGAGTCGCTTGAGTGATTCGCGAGCAGGAAGACCCTGTATTTGTGTATGTATTCTTATGAGCACCTGAGTCGCATGTATGATTCGCGAGCAGGCTAGCCGTATTATATTGAGAGGTGCACTTTTGGGACATGCCGATCCATCCTCGGCAGTGCATAGATATGATTATTATATTGAGAGGTGCACTTTTGGGACGGGCCATTCGATCCTCAGCAGTGCACAAAGAGGATTATTATATTGAGAGACGCACTTTTGGTACGGGTCGTTCGATCCTTGGTAGTGCGTAGAGAGGTTGAGAGATGCACTTTTGGGACGGGCCGATCGATCCTCGGCAGTGCATAGAGAGGTTGAGAGATGCACTTTTGGTACGGGCCGTTCGATCCTTGACAGTGCACGAGCATGACTATCTTATGACTCCAGCCGATTGTCTTACCCTTGTGTGCGCATGACTATTTGGTACTATTCTATTGGTATTGGCTTGACATGTATTTGGGAAAAAGGAAAGTGTACATTGTTGTTTATTCTCAGTGGTTACCTGGATTTCTGTACTTGATATGTACTCGCTGCTCACTGTCTTACATGTCTACTGTATTTCATCATATTCTGTCATATATTATATTGTTGGACCCTAGTAAGTGTCTAATTTGACCTCTCGTCACTACCTCTCTGAGGTTAGGCGGGTGACTTACTGAGTACACGTTGTTTTGTACTCATGCTACACTTGCTGTGCATTTTTTTTTGCACAGGTACTTTCATAGCAATGTGGAGGATTCGGAGACTTAGGCGAGCTGCATCATCAGGAGGCAATCCGCAGCTCACAGAGTCTCCTTCGCACTATATCTATTTCATTTAAATTACCTTGTCCAGTTGTATTTCGGACAGGCTTGTAATGATTGTTGAATTCTTAGAAATTGCTCATGTACTTTTGACACCGGGTTCTGGGATATGTATTGGGACATAATTGCTTAAGATAAATCTTTTAACCATTGTTTTTAATTAATAGACTTTTATTTGGTTAATATGTAATTTAGGAAAAAGAAATGTTTTCATAAATGTTTTAAAATCGGAAAGTTGTTTCAAATAATGAATGAGTTGGCTTGCCTGACATGGATGTCCGGCGCCATCACGACCTTAGGGATTTTGGGTCGTGACAGATTCGCACGGGGAGGCATTTTTAGGGTACTAATTTGGTTTTTTTAAGGTAAGTATCTTATCTAAACTTTGTTGAGGCACTAGTTCCATAAGTTATTAGTGATAGCTATGTACTATGGGTTGTGCACACTTAAGGGGTTGATCCCATGTGCGTGCACCAGGGTGTTATCCATGCTCGGGGTAGTGCTTAGACTACGATATGCCTTGAATTGATTGCCAAGCCTCATGTTATTATGTTTCTTATATTGTGCTTCTTTCTGAGCTAATTGCATCATGTTAGAAGTTACATATAGGTTAATCCCTTGATTGGGCACGATAACTGCCCATTTTGTGATGAAATTGCCTAATTTGAGCTATGGTAGAACACTACGCACATGCATACACCTTAGCATGTCACTTATATCAGTCCATAATTATGTAATTGGATACCCATTGTTCATGTNAAGAATTATTAGTGATATTCCATAATAACCTGTTCAATTCCTGAATTTCAAAAGTACACAACCATGGTGCCAGCTGATCATATAACACAAATAACACCACATCGATGCACAAAGAGACAATGTGCTACATCCTGAATCAGTTAACAATCCAACATATAGAGAAGATATGCATCCAATATCATCAAATCATCAAACTTGCATATAGAGAAGATATGCATAAAGTATCAAGTAATCCTTCCATAGTTTCATAGAGAAGACATGCGTGAAATAGAAATTAAGCCTTCAACAAGTGTATATAGAAAAGATATGCATAAAATCATGTATATACCCAATGAGTTTGCAAATAGAGAAGAGATGCAAAGTCCAACTTGTGATCAACTTTACCAAAATCCAAATCAACTAGGTTTCTTACAACCTGCATGTACTCCATCAAGAGAGAAACATGAGAGGGTGACCTTAGGGAGATAGATCCTTATTTACATGCTATACGGATAACTCACGTGTTGCACGGGCAAATCGCGTGCCAATAATAACAACCACAAAGACAACTAACGTGCCAATAATAACCACGACATGGACAACTCACGTGCCAATAATAACAACTGCATGGACAACTCACGTGACAGTAATAACCACCGCGCGGACAACTCACAGGCCAATAATAATAACCGCATGGACGACCCACGTGCCAATAATAACCACCACACAAGAAAATCACATGCTATCAGTCCAGTCCATATAATAGAGAATATATATATATATATATATTCTCTATTATATGGACTGGACTGATAGCATGTGATTTTCTTGTGTGGTGGTTATTATTGGCACGTGGGTCGTCCATGCGGTTATTATTATTGGCCTGTGAGTTGTCCGCGCGGTGGTTATTACTGTCACGTGAGTTGTCCATGCAGTTGTTATTATTGGCACGTGAGTTGTCCATGTCGTGGTTATTATTGGCACGTTAGTTGTCTTTGTGGTTGTTATTATTGGCACGCGATTTGCCCGTGCAACACGTGAGTTATCCGTATAGCATGTAAATAAGGATCTATCTCCCTAAGGTCACCCTCTCATGTTTCTCTCTTGATGGAGTACATGCAGGTTGTAAGAAACCTAGTTGATTTGGATTTTGGTAAAGTTGATCACAAGTTGGACTTTGCATCTCTTCTCTATTTGCAAACTCATTGGGTATATACATGATTTTATGCATATCTTTTCTATATACACTTGTTGAAGGCTTAATTTCTATTTCACGCATGTCTTCTCTATGAAACTATGGAAGGATTACTTGATACTTTATGCATATCTTCTCTATATGCAAGTTTGATGATTTGATGATATTGGATGCATATCTTCTCTATATGTTGGATTGTTAACTGATTCAGGATGTAGCACATTGTCTCTTTGTGCATCGATGTGGTGTTATTTGTGTTATATGATCAGCTGGCACCATGGTTGTGTACTTTTGAAATTCAGGAATTGAACAGGTTATTATGGAATATCACTAATAATTCTTGCCACTATTACCTCGACAAGGTTAGTTATGATACTTTCTGAGTATATAGGGTCGGTTGTAATCATACTACACTTCTGCACCTTGCATGAAAATCTTGGAGCTGAGCTGTTGTGGATGAAGGAAGTTGGCATTGAAGATATACATGTTTTTCAGATATAGCTACCACTTGTCCTTGGTAGCTTTAGATTCGTACTCTATTAATGTATATTCCAAACAGATATTATATTTATTTTCATACCAACTTTGTAAATCTAAATCTTAGTGGCTCATGACTTGTACTACCAATCATTGGGATATTATATGGAAAGTTTAGCTATTTAATTTATTGATTATTTATGATTCTCATTAGAATTTTGTAATTGTTGTTTGACATATCTAGAAGGTTGGATTAGGTGCCATCGTGACTAGGTGAAATTATGGTCGTGACAAGTTTCTTGACTCGTACGTAACTGCTCAAGTTGGGTTGATGACTTGTTGGAAGTTCTAATATTCTCATGGGAGCAGGCCATTCGCCTCGGCAGTATTATGAGGTATACTCATGGATCGGGTCATTCTTCCCTCAACAGCATTATGAAATACACCTATGGATCGGGCCATTTTCCCTCGAAGTATTATGTAATGCTATTCTTATGGGATTGGGTTGTTTGCCTCGGTAGGATTATGTGTTATATCTCGACAGGTTATCCATGTGTACCTGATTATATTGAGGGATTTGTACCAGTTCCTTTTAATTGATTTACATGTTGTACATATTTATCTGCCTTGCTGCTACTTGCCATTTCTCTTACCTGTCTACAGTCTTTTAAGGACATTGTTATTTGGACCACTAGTAAGTGTCTGTGTCAACCCTTCGCCACTACTTTTTCTAGGTTAGATTAGATACTTAGTGGTATGCGTTGATTTATGTACTCATACTACACTTCTACACTAATTGTGTAGGTACTGAGGCAGGTACATCTAGTGGCCACTCAGGCGCGTAGGGGTACAAGTTGGGACTTAATAGTGAGCTACTTTCTATGCTTCGACCCGCAGCACCCGGAGTCTCCTTCCCCAATATTTATTGTATTTTGCCTACTTTCATTCCAGATAGTAGTTGTGGTGGTTTTATATATTCTATTAGATACTCATGTACTTGTGACACTAGGTTTTGGGAATATTTAGTAGATGTTCATGGTTGTATTTGATGTTATATTATTCAGCTTTATGTTTTATTCATATTTCGTAACTTGGCATAGATGAGGGTATTTTATCAGGGTTCCTAAATCTACTTCCGCTTACTTATTTTCATTACTTAATTATAAAGTGTTATGAGAATTCGAATGTATTGATGATTTATTGATGGTTTGCCTCATGGTAGCATTGGGAGCCATCATGGCCTATGGTGGAAATTGGTTCATAACAACTTGGTATTAGAGCACTAGGTTCCATAGGTTCCATGAGTTATGAACAAACTAAGTAGAGTCTTGCGGATTGGTATAGAGATGTTTGTACTTAACTTCGAGAGGCTATACGGTGTTAGGAAACTTCTCTTTCTTCATTTCTTATCATGCTGTCGATGTTGTTCTAAGTCTAAATCTTTCTCTTATTCCCTCACAGATGGTGAAAATGTGCGCGATGGCATCACCCAGTGATAAGTAGGGATTTTGACTGCTTATTTGCTCTCTTTTACTTGTATTTTAGCTAAAAAATTCTTAAAGTTATCCCCGAGAACTAATGAAATGAGCTTTCTCGAAGGAATATTGAGAAACGAGCCAAAAAAGTGAAAATCAACTCAAAAAAGAGTCAAAGTTGGACAAGGACAAAAACAGGGTAAAAGTGCTTAGAGTGTGGATCGCACAATACTGTGTGTGACCGCAAACAATGAAGGATCCCTGCCAAATTCAACTTCAGAGTATGCGGACCGCATAATTCTAGTGTGGTCGTAGAAGAGAGATTCAGAGAGTTGGGATTTTGGGAAATTGAAGGTGTGCGGACCGCACCATTATTGTGCGGCCGCAAGAGCAAAAGTGCGGCAACATTCACTAATATACGGACCGCATAGGAGTAGATTCAGAGAACCTTGAATTGAATATGTGCGGACCACATGAATATTGTGCGGCCGCAGAAGCCAGTGTGCGGCCGCACTCATAAATGTATGGTCCACAGAGTCAAGCATAGATCCTAATTCAAGCCAAGTGTGCGGCCGTACATAGAAATGTGCGGTCTGCACAACTTGATGAAGTGCGGCCGAATCCCAATTTTGTGCGACCGCAGAAGGCCTAGTTGACCAATCAAGCTCAGAGTGCGGACCACACTCAGAATTATGCGGCAGCCAACCTCCGCAGGGGCATTTTTGTCAGATATTTTCAGCTTAGTATAAATAGGACTTTTTGTTATTTTTAAGTTTAAGTTTTTTTTGTAAGAGAACCTGAGCCGTTTTTCTTTACTGCTTTAAGTAATTTTGTACTAGATTTGTCTCCAAACATTAGATTTTCACCCCATAATTAATTATTATGGATTCTATCTTTATTTCTTGTTTAATTTCTGTATTTCTCATGAGTAGCTAAATTTTTAGCTAGGGTTATGACCCAACCCTAGTGTGGGTATTTAATGGGTGCTTGAATTAGGGCTTGCTTGTGATTGGATTAGTGATATTTAGCCTAGTTCTTGCTTGAACTTAAGAATTAATGGTTGCAAACATTGATTCATACCTAATTGACTTAGTCTTTACTTGAGAAAGAGAGTCTAAGTCTAGGAAAACATGGCTAACAAAAAATTGGGGTGAAATCAAGAAATTGATAGCCCCAATTAAAGGGCTGAATCTAGAGATAGTAAGAGCCGAATTGAGCTATTATCACTTGTATTGTGCAATACCCATTTGGACTTGAGAAAGCCAAATTGGGCAAAATCACTCAAACTACCGAGAGGTATAGAGTGAGTATCCGAGTGTGGTTGCTATATTACAACCCCGACCAATCAAACTTGCCCTAGAGTTTACAACCTATTAGGTAGCCACCTAGGTGGAAGTCGCGTACGTAGATCCTTTTATAATTTGAAAAACAACTCAAAACCAAATATATTTTCTCTTAAATTTATACTTACAAATAATAGAACAAAGTATAAATAGAACAACAATCATTATTTTGGAAGTGTAATTTGGGTCAAAACATACATTCATGCAAAATATATACCTAATCCCTATTCTAACTCCCTGTGGATTCGATCCCGACCTTCGTTGGGTTTATTATTGCATCGACCGCCTCACTACCTAATTGTGGTGTGGGTTTGGCCGAGATCAATTTTTAGCGTCGTTGCCGAGGAGTTAAATGGATTTAGCTATATATCTAGGTTTTTGTGTGTTTCGTCTTTCTTTCCTTCCGAGCCACTTAATTTGTTTTGAATTGCTTATACGTACGAAATGGCTCTCAACAACGAATCCATCGGAAATGTTCCATTGGGGGAGGAGATAGATGATGATCAAGGAGATAAGATTCATCTTGAACCTCAAGTAAACAGGCGAGGCCGACCGCCTCATAATAATATCCCAAAAACTTCCCCACCTCCACCAAGAGTGGCAGCGCACAGGGTGTTGCCGAATGAGGTTTATTCCAATGCTATAGTCCCACCCCTTATTAGCGCGGGAACTTCCAAATCACCAATATGATGCTTAGCTACTTGAGCAACGGGGTTTCTTCACCGGAGCTCCAAGACAACGTGCTTACAAGCATCTCAAGGGGTTTGTCGATACTTGTCGGGGGAGCAAGCAAACAAATGTTTTCGAGGATGCACAACGTTTGAGGCTATTTCCCTTTTCTCTACGGAGAAAGACGTTGACTGGTTAGAGAGATTCATTCCATCCATACTTGGGATGAGTTGGCCGAAAAGTACATTGCCAAATTCTTCTCTCGGGGGCACATGACAACATTACGGGATGAAATTTTAGCATTCAAGCAAGAGCCCAATGAGCCGTTGCACGAGATTTGGGAAAGATATCGTACCACGGTTAAGGAGTTCCCTAATAATGATATGACCGAGGACATGATCCAACAAACCTTCTACAGGGGGGTCAACACTATAAATCAATATGTGGTAAATCAACTTGCCGGCGGAAACTTAATGAACACGCCTTATGCCGTAGCTGTGATTTCTGGATGAGATGGCTGATACTTCGTCGGCGTGGAAAAGTAGGGCCAATGTTCCTCAATGTGACCCAAATGTAATTCACCTACACAAGGAGCTACATGATCATGGGAAAGCTATTGCAGAGTTGACAACCAAAATGAACAAATTGGCCAAGGCTAAGCTTCAACAGGTTCAAGGTCCGAAACAAGTGAATGCTATGGAAGGGGTGAACATGATGATGAACAAGAGACGGAAAATAGGTCACAAGTACAAAACCGTCCGAAACAATTTGAACAAGAAGGTAGTGGGTATGATCAAGGTGATTCGTATAATGAGCAAGAAGAAGAGGTGCAATATGTCAACAATTATGAAGGTCAAAGAAACAATGCTCCAAATCAACAATAATAGAGATCACAAAGAAACCAAGGGAATTGGAACAACCAAGGCCACCAAGGCAATTGGAGTGGTGGCAACAATAAAAATCAAGGCAATTGTGGAAATAACAATAATCAAGGAAATTGGAGTAATCAAGGTAACCAAGGCAATTGGCGAGGCAATAATCAAAGTTATTGGGGAGGCAACAATCAAAGAAATTGGGGAGTCAACAACAATCAAGGGGGTTGGAACAATAACAATAAAGGGAATTGGGGGTCAGGCTTTCAAAGGCCCCCGATGTATCAACAACCAAGCAACCCGCATCCAAATCCATCACAAGGTCCTAGTTCTTCCAATAGAAAAATGGGACGGATTGAAAATGTGTTTAAGAAAATGATGGAGAAAAATACCGACTCTGATGCTCAATTGGCCTCCCACAACACCTCTATCAACAATTTGGAGGTTCAACTTTGCCAAATTTGTCAAGCTTTAAATACTCGCCCTAAGGGGGCACTACTTAGTGATACGGTGGTGAAACCGAATGGTAGGAAAAATACGGGGCATGCAATGGCCATCACAACAAAAAGCGGGAGAGGTGGAGTTACAAGTGCCTTAAACCAATGAAAAAATATGGATGATGATGTGTTGGTTCAAGAAGACTACATGCCAAGAAATGATGTTCAAGGTAATGAAGAGGTGAGGATTGACATTGATGAAAGTTTGGAGGAGACAAAAGAAAATGTGAACGCGTCTAGGTAGCACGTGATAGACATACCAGATCCGGTAGTGCAAAAGGACAAGGCACCCATGCCAAGGCCTCCTCCTCCATATCCTCAAAGACTCGCAAATCAAAACAATGAGAATCAATTCAAGAAATTTATTGATATGATGAAGAGTTTGTCCATAAATGTGCCGTTAGTTGAAGCCTAAGAACAAATGTCGGGATATGCCAAGTTCATGAAGGATTTGGTAACAAAGAAACGATCAATGAACTTTGAAACAATAAATATGACACATCAAGTGAGTGCTATTGTGTACTCCATGGCTCCAAAGTTAGAATATCCCGATGCCTTCACAATCCTTTGCACTATTGGGAGTGCCGATTTTGCCAAAGCTTTATGTGATTTGGGGGCAAGCATTAACTTGATGCCCTACTCTGTGTTCAAAAATTTGGGGATTAGGAAACCAAGACCCATATCGTTGAGGCTACAAATTGCGGATCGGACCATGAAAAGGCCATTGTGGATAATTGATGATGTGTTAGTTCGTGTCGACAAGTTCATCCTTCCAGCGGACTTTGTGATCCTTGATTGTGAGGTTGACTACGAGGTGCCTATTATCTTGGGGAGACCTTTCCTTTCTACTGGGAAGGCTCTAGTTGATGTGGAAGCCATTGACCTCACTCTGGATGGGTGATGAAAAAGTGATGTTCCATGTATGCAAATCAATGAGGAAACCAAATAGCACCGAAGTTTGCTCGTTCATGGATTTAGTGACCGAAGTAATTGTTGATGACACAAGTGTTGTGATGAATGTTGAGGATACCTTGGAAGCTATGTTGCTAAATCATGATGAGGATGAGAAGGAAGGCTTTGTAGAATGTGTAAATGCTTTGCAAATAATGGGGTCATATACTTATGATCCCCGAAAACTTTCCTCGGATCTTGAGAATCGGAAGACTCCTCCAACAAAGCCCTCAATCGAGGAGCCTCATACCCTGGAGTTAAAACCTTTGCCTTCACATCTCAGGTATGAGTTTCTTGTCCCTTGTTCCACTTTACTTGTTATTCTTTCCTTGTGCTTCACTAACATGCAAGTAGGTTCTACCTTGGCGATGCTCCAAAGAAAAAAAAAAGCAATAGGTTGGACATTGGCGGATATTCGGGGTATAAGCCCTGCCTTTTGCATGCAGAAAATTATTCTGGACGAGGATGCCAAACCCTCTGTGGAACATAAAAGAAGATTGAATGAAGCTATGTAAGAGGTATTTAAGAATGAAATCATCAAATGGTTGGATGCCGGGGTAGTTTACCCCATTTTCGATAGTTCGTGGACCTCGCCGGCGCAATATGTCCCAAAGAAAGGGGCATGATTGTGATAACAAATGACAAAAATGAATTGATCCCCACAAGAATTGTCACTGGGTGGAGAGTGTGTATGGACTATAGGAAGCTCAACAAAGTCACTCAGAAATACCATTTTCCGCTTCCATTTCTTGATCAAATGTTGGATAGGTTGGCCGGACGTGCTTTTTATTGCTTCCTTGATGGATACTCCGGCTATAATCAGATTCTTATTTCTCCTAAAGACCAAGATAAGACCACTTTCACTTGTCCCTATGGCACTTTTGCATTCTCGTGGATGCCATTTGGGTTATGCAATGCTCCGACGACTTTTCAACTGTGTATGATGGTCATCTTCACCGATATGGTGGAGGAATTTCTTGAGGTTTTCATGGACGATTTTTTTGTGGTGGGAAATTCTTTTGAAGAATGCTTGGATAACTTGGACAAGGTATTGGCACGATGTGAGTAAATTAACTTGGTTTTGAAGTGGGAGAAGTGTCACTTCATGGTCGAGGAAGGCATTTTCCTCGATCACAAGATTTCAAAGAATGGTATGGAGGTTGATAAAGCCAAAATTGAAGTGATATCCAAACTCCCTCTCCCTACTTCCATGAAAGGAGTGAGGAGCTTTCTAGGTCATGCAGGGTTTTACTGACGATTCATCAAGGACTTTTCTAAGGTGGTAAACCCCTTGTGAAAACTTTTGGAGAATGATGCCAAGTTCCATTTCAATGAAGATTGTATGAAGGCATTCAAATTACTCAAGTATAAGTTGACTACTACTCCTATTATCACCGCACCAAATTGGAGCTTACCCTTTGAGCTCATGTGTGATGCGAGCGATGTGGCGGTTGGAGCGGTATTGGGGAAACATATTAACAAGATCTTCCATCTGGTCTACTATTCTAGTAAGACCATGAACTAAGACCAAGTAAACAATACGGTGACCGAAAAAGAGCTCCTTGCCATTGTCTTTGCTATGGAGAAGTTTCGCCCGTACTTGATGGGTACAAAGGTGATTGTTCACACTGACCATGCGGAGCTTCGATATTTGATAAGAAAGAAATATTCTAAGGCAAAATTGATGCGGTGGGTACTTCTTTTACAAGAGTTTGATCTTGAGATTCAAGACCGCAACGGGAGTGAAAACCAAGTGGCGGACCACTTTTCCCGATTGGAGGAGGAGGGGAGGCCACATGATGGCTTTGATATCAATGATTCATTTCATGATGAGTAACTCCTATCCATTTCTATGACCAGGATGCAATGGTTCGCTGATTTGGCCAATTATCTTGTGAATGGTATTGTACCGAATGAGTTCTCTTCAAACCAAAGGAAGAAGCTCAAACGGGACTGACTGGACTACTATTGGGATGAGCCCTATCTCTTCAAAAATTTTACTGATGGTGTGATCCTAAGATGTGTACCAGAAGAAGAACAATTAGGAATTTTTGAGGCATGCCACTCTTCGCCATATAGTGGTCACCATGGTGGAGCAAAAACACCTACAAAGGTATTAAGTTGTGGGTTCTGTTGGTCTACTCTTTACAAGGACGCTAGATATCTCGTCAAGCATTTTGATAATGCCAAAGGGCCGGTGGTATTTCCAAGAAAAATGAGATGCCCCTCACTACCATCTTGGAGATTGACATTTTTTGTGTGGGGCACTGATTTCATGGGTCCGTTTGTGAGCTCATGTGGGAACACCTATATATTGGTAGTTGTGGATTATGTATCAAAATGGGTTGAAGCATTGGCTTTTCCCAACAATGAATTTCGGAGTGTGGTAGCATTCTTGAAAAAGAACATATTCACAAGGTTTGGAACTCCAAGGGCCACTATTAGTGATGGGGCATCGCACTTTTGCAACAAGGCTTTTGATAATTTATTGTCCAAGTATGGTGTCACTCATAAAGTGTCGGCCCCTTATCATCCTCAAGCAAGTGGACAGGTTGAAGTCTCCAACCGGGAGATCAAGAGTATTTTGTCAAAGACTGTGAATGCCAACCGGATAGATTGGTCGAAGAAACTTGATGATGCTCTTTGGGCTTATAGGACAGCTTACAGAACACCAATTGTTATGTCTCTGTATCGATTAGTGTTCAGAAAATCTTGTCACCTTCCGGTGGAACTTGAGCACAAGGCTATGTGGGCATTGAAGAAGCTTAATCTTGAATGGGATGTAGCTTCCAACTTAAGGGTGGAGCAATTGAATGAGCTTGATGAGTTCCTGTTCCATGCATATTCAAGTTCGTCCTTGTATAAGGACAAGATGAAGTACCTCCATGACAATTATATCCGAAATAAAGAATTCAAAGAAGGCGATCTTGTGTTATTGTTCAATTCTCAGTTGCGGATGTTTTCAGGAAAGTTGAAAACCATGTGGAGTGGCAAATTTGAAGTTGTGCATGTGACACCCTTTGGTGCTCTAGATCTGAAAAATAAGAATGATGAGGTGTTTAGATTCAATAGGCATCGGGTGAAACATTATCTTAGCAAGGTTGATGATGGCCACGTTGTGGCGTTGCTTCATTTCAAATGATTGGTAATCTGCGTCATGCCACGACATTAAATCAGACACTTCTTGGGAGGCAACCCATGGGTTCTTTTTTCTTTTGCTTGATTTTCTTCTTTAGATTAGATAGGCTTTGTTTTGTGCTAACTAGTTTTGATGTGTATGCAGGAATGGGTGTGTATTGCAGGGACTGTGCAAGAAAAATTGGCTAAGTGTCACAAAAGTGCGGACCGCACAATCACTCTGCGGCCGCACAATTCTGCATGCGGTCGCACAACTGGAAGTCCAAAAATGCATGCTCTCTGAAGTTTGACCTGTCAATTTTTGTTGACAAATTGCAGTCACACACAAAATTGTGCGATCCGCACAAATTCTGCGGCCGCACTCACTTTTGTGCGGACCGCAGCAATTCTTCAAAGGAATAAGTAAAGAATGCGGACTGCACTTGAAATTGTGTGGCCGCACTCAGGTAAGGCATGAACCGGCTTTGCTAGGGTATAAATAGAACCTTCGTGCACTATTCACATTTTTCCCTCTCTGAGTTCTAAAACCCTAAGCAAGCACAGTGCATATCCCATTAGTTCTCAAAATTCAAGCATTTCATCTATGTAGATTCCCACCTGCATTCCTCATTACTAGTATGTTCATTACATCTTTAGAATTTTTTTAATTTGTTTTCTTTTTTTTTCCCTTAATTTGTTCTTTTTGCTTAGGGTTAGTTTCATTCCTAAAAATATCAATAGTTAGTCATTTTTTTTGCTTAGAATCATGTGGAGAGTGCCTAAAATGTTAATTGGGGCCTGGGTAAATAGCTAATCATGTTTGATAGCTCAAATCTTGGCTTATATGTAAACACAATTGCATGAAGTGAAAGTTAGTGGCCGTAATTTTTAAATTGTGCGGCCGCACACATTTTTGTGCGGTCCGCACAAGTAAGAGTTAGGGTAAAAGTTGATGTTTGATTTGTGCGGACCGCACCCATAATTATGTGGTATGTAGTGGAATTATGCGATCCGCAAATTGTACGATCCATACTGCTGAATGATCATAGAACCCAGTAGTCTGAACCTGGGGTTGTGCAGCCGCACTCACTTTTGTGCGGTCCGCACTTATGGTTTTACGGCCGCAGTGAAATTGTGCGGTCTACACAGCTGAATGATCAGAGAACCCATAGTTTGAACCTGGGGGTTGTGCAACTGCACTCACTTTTGTGCGGTCCGCACTTGTAGTTGTGCGGTCACACTGTGAAATTGTGCGGTCCTCACTTGGCTGTCTGCGGCCGCACTCACTTTTGTGCGGTCCGCACAACTGCTTCTAAGTCTTTTTTACTGCAACTTTTCAACATGCATCTGTATACACTTTGAGCTTCCATTCTAACTGATGCCTATTTGTATATGTTGCAGACAATGGTCAGATCCCGTGGCAGAGGTGATGCACCAAAAGGGAGGGGTGGCCGTCCCGAGGCCGAGGCCAAGGCAAGAGTAACCTACCACTTGCCGTCCAAAAAATCATAAGCAAGAAAGCAACTGCCAGCAGACCTACTGACTCCTCTGACACCAGTGAATATGCCCCATCTGGGGAAGCCTCCGAGGGACACTCTGTGTAGGTCCAGCTTGAAACCCAATACCATCCACCACAATCCACAGGGGGCTATTGATTGCACAATAAACCTACGGACAACTCCTTCGCTGATCTAATATGGGAAGTAAGGGTTCTGAGCCCTCCTCATCACCTCCTCCTCCCGCGCCAATCAATGTAGATGATGATGATGATATACCAGATGACGAGAGAGGAGGTGACACTCGAGTGGGTGGCCTTGAGAGGTCAAGGAGAAGAGAGATGTGAGAGGACAGATTTTTCAGCCTGACTGCCTTCAACAAGTTCAGAGAATTGTGATCCCAGAGATTGCTCACAATTTAGCGAGAATTCGTGATGAAGGGCTCTGAAATTCATAATCCAAATGTCCTCGGACAGTTCTGGGAGCGAAAGAGATGCAAATGGTTCACCCAAAGTGTCCACAATGCAAATGAGCACTTGTTCAAAGAATTTTATGCTTATGTGGCTCACATAAAGAAGGTTACCAAGGTGACAAAGGTGCGGAATCTGAAAATACAGTTTGACTCTTGTGCTTTGAACTCATATGTGGGATTTGAATAAATAGAGGTAGTCAAATATTTGGAAAAACTGGCTTTGGGAGAGGCTGCTCGGCCGTGGTTAGCATAAATTCTGGCATCTCGAGGCCCACCACCTCCGTGAATCACAGTAGGGGTCCCCATAATTCGGGCCACCCTAATTTTGAGGCCAAATGGTGGCAGACATTTGTATGCAGCCGCATTGACCCGTGCTTGAATGAGAACAACTTTCCCCTTCCCCGAGCAATCCTGGTGGCTTCGATGATGGCTGGGTATCCGATAAATGTGGGGTCATCATGTCCACCAACATTACCTTAGCTATCCAGAAGGAGGATAGATCATATCCCTACCCAAAATTCCTCACTGAATACTTCAATGATCAAAAGGTGGAGCCGAGGCCGTATGATACAATAGTAAAGGCCAAGAAGCCTTTCACATGGTACCACCTTCAGGATGCTGACAACTCGAAGTTCAAGGGTCAGGCAACTACTTCCACTGGCCAGTCTGAAGAGCCAAGGGTAGTAGTTATTGATTCATCTACTGAGCCATCCACAGCTGCCATGCCTTCTACAGCAGCCAAGCCACCACCTTCTTCATCCAGGTTATCATCTCCTTCATCAGTACCAGCTTCTTCCACTTATCTATAAACTGTGCTGCGAGTCTCCCAGACATTGGCGAGTCTCACCAACTAGATGCAGGCAACTACTTCAAAGCTGACTAACATATCCAGTGTTGTTGCAGCACAGTCCTCTGCCCTAGCAGCTCCACAGGTACCTCCATCAGTGGAGGAAATTTTGGACAACCAGAAGATCATTATGGAGACTCTGGTGGCACATGGGGAGGCCATTGAGGAGCTGGGGAATCAAACAAAGAAGATATGGATGTCTCAAGCGTCGAAGAAGTCAGTGGATAAGTTGAGCTAGGAGGTTGCCAAGATTGCATCTGCCGGAGATCTACCATTGGACCTACATATGGAGACACCAGCCCCAACAGCACAGGCAACACTAGAGGCATCTGAGGCAGCAGCCGGCCAGTCTGAGGAGCAGGATGCTACTTGCCCACACCGCTGAGGAGACGATCCAGATGCTCAGCAACCTGGTTGTACCTCAGCCAGGTGATGATGAGATACAACTTGAGGAGACTGAGGGTGCTGGAGATGCTATGTAGACTGAGACCACTTAGGGAGTTCTCTTAACTCTCTACCCTTCCCTGTTCTTATTTTTGTTAAGCATTGGGGACAATGCTTATTTTTCGTTTGGGGGTGGTCTATTTTGATGATTGATTGAGACATTGATTTTGGCCTGTAATAAATCTGATACTATTTTTTCTTTTATCTTTGTTTTCTCTTTGGTATGTATATAATCTGATTATGCCCTTTCGTTTGATGTATATATTTAGTTTCCCTTATGTACATAAATTTTGCTTCGGTTTGTATATTCTTTTATCTTACTTTCCGTAGTTTATTTTGTAACTTCCTTAGTTTGACTTTCTTAGTAGTATAACTTATTATTTACTTTAGTAGTTTCTTTTGGATTTACTAGCTTCTTTTTATGTTTTGAGTGATCAATAAGCCTTTGGTCTTCTTAATGCCACGGTTCTTTCCAAAGGTGGATTTTGTGTGAATCGGGTGGCTCTTCCCAATGATGGATGGCGTGAAAACCTTCTTAAGGGATTGAGTCCATTTTATTTTCTTGTCTAGGCAAAATAGTTGTAATGAATAAAGGGGTCAATCATGTTTCACTTGGTACCAACACACTTAACTATGCGCTTATGGTTAAAAACAAGTTTTTGTAAAAGAAATAGCTCTAGTTGGTGACCTTGTGAATCTTGTGTTGACTTAGGAAATCATCATATGGCTTAGTTAAACCGTAGAGATTTTCAATCTTGAATGCGCTTGTTGTGGGCCCTCAAGTTCTTTCTCTTTAACAATCCGATTGTGAGATGATGTATTTTGTTACAAGTTCAAGTACCCCTGTGAATGGTCTAGAACGTGCCCTGAATATGTTTCTAGGCAAAATTCTTTCTTGACTTGAGAAGTGATTGTAGGCTCTCCTTGGCCAGTTTTAAAACCTTCCATGGCCCACCAATGATATCATCCTTAGTAAACCCTTTTGAGCCTAAAATCTTTCTATTCAATAACCACATTACAAGCCTTTAACCGTTTTATAGTGACTCTCTCTTGGCACCCCACTTTTCTTTACACTCATGTGATTCAAATGACAAGAACATAAGTTTGGGGGAGAGACGAGGAGTTTAAAGATGGTCTCAAGGCACAAAAAGACAAAAGAAGTGAAAAAGAGGAAAAGGCAAAGGAAAAGAAAGGAAGAACAAAGAAAAACACAAAAAGAAAGTGAATAATGTGAAAGGGTTGAAAAGATGCAAAAGAAAGAAGAAGTGAGAAGCATAGAGAATGCAAAGAAGGAGATCGTGAATAGCATGACAAAGAAAGAGTGATGTCAAGTCTCTCTAATCCCCCTAAGAGAATCTGAAGTGCTAAAGGAAAGATGAACCGATTCCAATCGATATTACCCTCCTTAATCCAAAAGCCTTCATTACATGTCGAAAAAGCCCTACGTGATTTCAAGCCGAGCAATCTTACATTAGTGGTGATCTACATGAGGGGAAAGCATATGACACTTAGAGCAGGGCTTGCGACATTCTTTTGAGAGTGATAAGCGAGACTTTCTCGAGTCATTGTTTTAAACTCTTCATTCATGAGTGAGATGAACCTTCGGAGAGTATAGGAGGAGGAGTTTGGGATCCACATCGACTTGCAAAAAGTGCGAGTTTCCTTGATGAACAAAGTCAATCCTTGATGCTCAAGTGTCACATTACAGCCATTTGTGCCTCAATTTTCAAACCATAGGCTTGTTAATGATTCATGAGTGTGTGCGTGATTGTTGGTACCAATTGATTTGTATTTTGACTCAACTTAGGCCAACTGAAATATCCCTTTTTCAAATGGAGGTGGGAATTTCCTTAATTGTTTGAGTACAACCAAAAACTTAAGTTTGGGGGAGTTGATAAGTAGGGATTTTGACCGCTTATTTTCTCTCTTTTATGTGTTTTAACTCAAAAATGCTTAAAGGTATCCCCGAGAACTAATGAAATAAGCTTTCTTGCAGGAATATTGGGAAACGAGCCAAAAAAGTTAAAATCAACTAAAAAAGGAGTCAAAGTTGGACAAGGGCAAAAGTGCTTAGAGTGCGGACCGCATAATATTGTGTGCGGCCGCAAACAATGAAGGATCTTTGTGAAATTCAACTTCAGAGTTTGCAGACCGCATAATTCTAGTGCAGCCGCAAAAGAGAGATTCAGAGAGTTGGGATTTTGAGCAATTGAAGATATGCGGACCGCACCATTATTGTGCGGCCGCAAGAGCAAAAATGCGGCCGCATTCACTAATATACGGACCGCAGAGGAGTAGATTCAGAGAAACTTGAATTGAATATTTGCAGACCGTATGAGTATTATGCAGCCGCAGAATCCAGTGTGCGGCCGCACTCATAAATGTGCAGTCTGCAGGGTCAAGCCCAGATCTCAGTTCAAGCCAAGTGTGCGGCCGTACTCAGAAATGTACGGTCCGTACAACTTGATGAAGTGTGGCCGCATCCCAACTTTGTGCGACCACAGAAGGCCCAGTTGACTAGTCAAGCTTAAAGTGCGGACCGCATTCAGAATTATGCAGCCGCACAACCTCCACAGGGGCATTTTTGTCAGATATTTTCAGCTTAGTATAAATAGGACTTTTTGTCATTTTTAAGTTTAAGTTTTGTTTTGTAAGAGCACCTGATCCATTTTTCTTTACTGCTTTAAGTAATTTTGTACTAGATTTATCTCCAAACATTAGATTTTCACCCCATAATTAGTTATTATGGATTCTATCTTTATTTCTTCTTTAATTTCTGTATTTCTCATGAGTAGCTAATTTTCTAGCTAGGGTTGTGACCCAACCCTAGTGTGGGTATTTAATGGGTATTTGAATTAAGGCTTGTTTGTGACTGGGTTAGTGATATTTAGCCTAGTTCTTGCTTGAACTCAAGAATTAATGGTTTCAAACATTGATTCATGCCTAATTGACTTAGTCTTCACTTGAGAAAGAGATACTAAGTCTAGGAAAACTTGGATAACAAGAAATTGGGGTGAACTCAAGAAATTGATAGCCCTAATTAAAAGGTTGAATCTAGAGATAGTAAGACCCGACTTGAGCTATTATCACTTATATTGTGCAATACTCATTTGGACTTGAGAAATCCAAATTGGGAAAAATCACTCAAACTACCGAGAGGTATAGAGTGAGTATCCGAGTGTAATTGCTATATTACAACCCCGACCAATCAAACTTGCCCTAGAGTTTACAACCAATTAGGTAGCCACCTAGGTGGAACTCACGACCCTAGATCCTTTTATCATTTGAAAAATAACTCAAAACCAAATATATTGCCTCTTAGTTTTATACTTACAAACAATATAACAAAGTAGAAGTAGAACAACAATCAATATTGTGGAAGTGTAATTTGGGTCAAAGCAAACATTCACACTAAATATATACCTAATCCCTATTCTAAATCCATGTGGATTCGACCCCGACCTTCGTTGGGTTTATTATTGCATTGACCGCCTCAGTACCTAATTGTGGTTTGGGTTTGGCCAAGATCAGCCAGCAGTAGAGAGGTTGCACCCCTGGTTGTCATAGGTAAAGGTAGAGGCGGGGGGAGGGCTAGAGCTCATATTGGGGGACGAGGGCCTCCTAGAGTAGTCCTAGTGTCACCACCAATGACTCCAGTGGAGGATATTATAATTGAGGAGCAGGATGAGATACCTGCAGCTGAGTAGGCCTCGACAGAGTTCACAACCGCGCCAAGCTTCTAGGAGGCATGGGTCATATGTTGCGGTTTATGGATTCTATGACTCAGGCCGAACTATTTCCAGCAGATCCAACCATATCTCAGGCTGGAGGGGGAGCCCATACCCCTACCTCTCATGCACCAGGGCACGTTGCTGCTATTTATGATACCCACGAGTATTACTTATGGGCAAACTTCTACCGATTGTAGTGGATAGAGCAAAGACTAGGCTTCGTCCTCCCTACTTTAGTTGTGAGTCTTCATAGGATCCACAGGATTTCAATGATCATTATAGAGAGAGGCTACATAGTTTGGGTCTAGTGAAGTCTAATGGGGTAGACTTCACCACTTTTCAGCTGGAGATAAAGGCTCGTAGATGGTGGTAGTCTTATCTTCTGGGCAAACCAGCAAGTTCACCTCCTTTGACTTGGGATCAGTTCATGCACCTCTTCCTGGAGAAGATATTCCATTATCTGGCAGGAGGAGTTACATGATCAATTTGAGCGATTCCAGCAGGGCCAAATGTCTGTGACCGACTATGAGGTGAGATCTACGGAGTTGTCTCGTCATGCAGTTATACTACTTCTCATGGAGGTAGAGAGAGTGCAGAGGTTTATTGTGGGCTTGCACTATGGGATTCAAGTTACCATGGCCCGAGAGGCAGAGTTGGGGACTTCCTTCCACCAGGTTGTGGAGATAGCTCGAAGAACCGAGCGTATCCGCTTTTAGAATAGAGAAGCCACGTCGAGGGACAAACGGCCCTCGGTATCACACCTCTTTTTTCCTAGTGGAAAGGAGTTTTTCCAATTTATGTGAAATTATTTGAAAAGGTATTATGTTTTTAGTTTTAGTATTCACCACTTAAAAATATTTATTTTCGGTGTTCTAAGTCACCATTTATTTTAATCCCTAACCAAGGTAAGTTTTGACTCTATTTATGGTCCGCTGACACAGAAGACCGTCTACGAAATTTTATTAATCGGGGAGAAGGTGTAAGACACTCCCTGAGTTCCGTAGTTTTAGTACGGTCAGTTAACATTTTACACTTGGCTAAATCTAATTTTAGGGTATTCAATATTTTAGGGATCTTATGCATTTTTGCTTTTAATTGCTTGATTTTACTTTTTGAAAATTATCTTTAAATAAGTCACACGTACATGTACTTGTCTTTTTCGCGTATCAAAATTATTTCACGCGTACGTGTACATAATTAATAACACTTTTATTATTATTTTGAGAAATTAGTTTGTCAAGCCGCGTGGACGCGTACTTTGCCTTTAACTTGTAGATCACAACTATGTCACGCGAATGGGTACATAGCCACGCCAGTTAAATTTTAGAAACACACCTAAAAGCATGCTGACGTATTTAAATGATTTTGTTTTAATAACTCAAGACTTAAAGATTTGGGCCAGCTGAAAGTAATTGACTTTGGACTAGCTTTTACTATTGGTTTTGGACTGCTAGACTTAAAGTTTTGGGCCTAAAATTCATTTATTTTCTGTTAGTCTCAAAGGCCAATCTCTTAAGAAATAATGCCACAATCCAAATATTTCAAAGAACGGCACCTCATGAAGTTGTTTCTCCAAGCCAAATTCTTTTACTAATCAAATATCAAGAATATTCATTGTACTGCAAATATTCATCCTCGTCAATCTAAAGAAGCAATTTAATATCACAATTGGTTCACCCTTAAATAAACTAAAACACAACAATGAAATATTACCAAACACCAAGGTAAAGCAATAATCTTCCTTATCACTTAATTACTAATACTACTAGTGAATTTGATCAACTTTCACCATTGAAACTATAAATAAAATAGAGCAACAAATCATGCCAAAGCATATGAACGCTATCAGATAATACAGTACATCAAATACGAATTAATATGGTATCAGAACAGTTAAATGATGTTGTAAAAAAGAAATAGAATGTGACGACCTGACCATTTTGAGTAGTAGCATCCTTTTTCTGTGTTTTGAGACCTCTCGTAGCTTTATTTGATGATTTATGACTTGCGTGCACAGTCTATGTCGATTTTCAGAATGTTTATATGTAAATTTTAAAGAAAATGTGATTTTTGGCTTTAAAAACGACTAGGTTAGTCTTTCCATTACTACCTCCCCGAGGTTAGTCATGATACGTACAAAGTACAGCAGATTCGGGATTTGGACCCAATTGAGCTTTGTGAGCAAATCTGTTTGCTGAGTTTTGGAGACCAAGGTAGAGTTGATTCCTTAATACAGTCCCTGACGTCTTTTTCTATATTTATTCATTGTTGTTGTTGTTGATGTTGTTGTTGTTGTTGTTGTTGTTCAGTGTCATCAGTTCTGGGGACTTGCTATATGATTGATAAAATTTATGGTTATTGGCCTTTTAGACTTATCTATTCTATAATTCGTTATCATAGTTTCAGTTTTACTTGATGATTGGCTTGCCTAGAAAGTGGGTTAGAGGTCATCCTTTCGAGCCCGCTTAGTCAACTCGTCAAAATTCTTGTGCTTCTTCAGTCAGTCACAGTTCATACAGTGTTGTCACATGCCAGTCATCTTTCAGTGCACTGTCAGCACAAAGTTCATATTATTCTCCATCTTCTCAGGGTCTTACATGCGGGTATATTGGGTTCTCAAGGTCAGCCGTAAGTTGAAGCAGCCTTGTCAGAGGAGGGGTTGTTTTGAATGTGGGGACTTGATTCATCTCAATAGGGATTGTCCCAGGTTTTTGAGTAATGTACCACAGCAGGACGCGTAGTCTTTGGTTCCAGCGCCAGCAGCTACACCACCCGCACAACCAGCTAAGGGTGGAGCTCAATCTATTCGGGGCCATCCTAGAGGGGGAGGTCAGTCAGGTAGAGGATAGTCCTGTTGCTATCTATTCCTAGCCAAACCAGAGGCAGTTTCTTTAGATGCCGCAATCACATGTATTGTTTCAGTATGCCACAGGGATGCTTCAGTGTTATTTGACCCCGGTTCCACTTATTCTTATGTATCATCATATTTTGCTCGTTATTTGGATACTCCTCATAATTCTCTTGCTATTCTTGTTTAAGTATATACACTTTTTAGGGATTCTATTATGGTAGATTGTATGTATCAATTTTGTGTGGTTACAGTTAAGGGTTATGAAGCAAGGGTTGATCTTTTATTGCTCAACATGGTTGATTTTAAGGTGCTTTTGGGTATGGATTGGAAATATCTATACCATGTTATCCTTGATTGTCACTCTAAGACCATGACATTGGTGATGTCGGGTTTACCAAGGTTGGAATGGAGGGGTTCACTTGGTTACACTCTTAAGATGGATTTCAGGACCCGTTATGGCCACTATGAGTTCTTGGTGATGTCTTTTGGTTTGACTAATGCCCCATCAGCTTTCATGCGTTTGATGAATAGTGTGTTTTAGCCTTATTTAGATTCATTCATTATTGTGTTAATTGATGATATGTTGGAGTATTTCATTATCAGGGAGGAGCACGAGCAGCATTTGAGGATTGTGCTTCAGGTTTTAAGGGAAAAGAAGTTGTATGCTAAGTTCTCCAAGTGAGAGTTTTACTTGGACTCTATGGCATTCTTGAGCCACGTGATATCTAGAGATGGGATCAAAGTGGACCAGAAGAAGTCTAAGGCAGTTCAGATTTGGCCCTGACCTTCTACCGTTGTGGAGATAAGGAGTTTCTTAGGTTTGGCTGGATACTACAATTAATTTGTGGAAGGAGTTTCATCTATAGCAGCTGCATTGACTAGATTGACTTAGAAGGTTGACTTATTCAGATGGTCGGACGAGTGTGTGGAGAACTTTCAGAAGCTCAAGATTGCTTTGACTATGGCCCTAGTTTTGGTTTTGCCTTCAAGATTGGGGTTATATACAGCTTAATGCGATACTTCGCGTGTTGGACTTGGGTGTGTGTTGATGCAGGATGGTAGGGTGATTGCTTATGCATCGCATGAGTTGAAACCCCATGAGAGGAACTATCTGGTCCATGATTTTGAGTTAGCAGCTATTGTGCATGCGCTCAAGATTTGGAGGCATTATCTATATGGGATGACATATGAGGTTTATATGGATCATCAAAGTCTTCAGCATCTATTCAAATAGAAAGATTTGACTTTGAGGCAGAGGAGATGGTTGGAACTGTTGAAGGATTATGATATCATAATTCTCTATTAGCCGGGCAAGGCTATTGTAGTAGCAGAAGTCTTGAGTAGAAAGGTGGAGAGTATGGGAAGTTTAGCATTCATTCGAGTTAGGGAGAGGCCTTTAGCTATGGATGTTAAGGCGTTGGCCAATAAGTTGGTAATACTGGATATCTCAGAGCCAAGGAGAGTCCTTATGTATGTTGTATCTCGGTCATCCTTGTTTGAGTACGTTAAGGCTTGTTAGTATAATGATCCCCACTTTCTTGTCCTTAGGGACACGGTGTAGCACAGAGATGCTAAGGATGTGATTATTGGTGATGATGGGGTATTAAGGCTTCATGTTCGGATCCGTATTCCTAATGTGGATCTCTTGAGAGAGTTGACTCTTGAGGAGGCTCACAGTTTGATGTGTTCTATCCATGCAGGTGCTACAAAGATGTATCGTGGTTTGAAGCATTATTATTGGTGGAGAATGATGATGAAGGACATTGTTGGGCATGTTTCATGGTATTTGAATTAGCAGCAGGTTAAGTATGAGCATAAGAGATTTGGAGGTTTGCTTCAGAATATTTATATAACAGAGTGAAAGTGGGAGCGTAATACTATAGACTTTGTGGTGTATTTGCCATGGAATTTGAGGAAGTTTAATGGTATTTGGGTCATTGCAGATCAGTTTATCAAATCGGCGCATTTTATTTCGGTTATGACTTCCTACACGTTAGAAGATTGGCTCAGATCTTCATTAGAGAGATTGTTCGCATGTATGGTGTACCTATTTTTATCATATCGGGTCGTGGCACTCAGTTTACTTCGCATTTTTAGATGGCAGTTTAAAGCGAGATAGGCACGCATGATGAGTTGAATACTACATTTATTCTCATATGGATAGGCAGTCCGAGCAGACTATTCAGATCTTGGAGGATAAGTTGAGAGCTTGTGTTATAGATTTTGGAGGCCACTGGGATTCATTTTTACTCTAGCAGATTTTGCCTATAAAAACAGCTACCAGTCTAGCATTCAGATGGCTCCATATGAGGAATTATATGGGAGGCATTGTCGTTCTCCAGTTGGTTGGTTTGATCCCGGTGACACTAGATTATTGGGCACATATTTGGTTCGTGGTGCTCTAGAGAAAGTGAAGTTGATTCAGGAGAGGCTTCGTATCGCACAATCCAGGTAGAAGACTTATTCTAGTAAGAAGGCCCGTGATGTGTCGTTCATGATGGGTGAGAATGTTCTAATTAGAGTTCCGCTAATTAAGGGCGTGATAAGGTTTGAGAAGAAGGACAAGTTGATCATGAGGTTTATTTGTCCATTCGAGGTTTTGGAGAGAGTTGGTGAGGTGTCTTACAAACTTGATTTTCTAGCCAGCTTTTCGGGAGTTCATCCGGTGTTTTATGTTTTCATGCTTCGGAAGTACTATGAGGATCCATCACATGTGATGGATTTTATGTCGGTGCAAATGGACAAGGATTTGACCTATGATGAGTAGCTAATGGCTATTTTAGATAGGTAGGTTCGGAAGCTGAGGTCGAAGGATAGCATCAGTTAAGGTTCAATAAAGAGGTCAACTGGTCGAGGAGATGACTTGGGAAATCAAAGCATGATATGCGGAGCATATACTCACTTTTCTGGCATTTCAGGTATGACTCTAAACTCGTTTGAGGATGAATGATTGTGTAAAAGGGGAAGAATGTAATGACCCTGCCGGTCATCTTGTTTATTTTAGCCTTATTCACCTATTTGATGTCCCTCATATGTGTATTTGATGTATAATGATCTGCAAGGATGGTTGGGATTGGTTTTGGGAAGGTTTTGGTGTGAATTGACTCATTTAGTCTTATTTTGGAAGATTAAGTTGTAAGACTTGACCAAGGTTTGACTTTTGTGTAAATAAACTCGGATTCATGTTTTGATGGTTCGAATAAGTTCCAATGGTTATTTTGGACTTAGGCGTATGTTCGAATTTGGATTTCGATGTTCCTAGGTTGATTTGACTCAATGTGCCGAGAGTTGGCAATTTTAAGGTTTGGAAAGTCCATAAGTTTGACCGTGAATTGACCTTGAGGCTATTGGGTTCGGATTGTTGTTTCGAGACTTGGGATGGGTCTGTTTAGTTCTTTAGAACTTGTTTGCAAAGTTTGGGTTCATTCTGGATTTATTAGGATAGAATCAGACGCTTGGTTGGGAGTGTTTGAAGTTCTTTAACTTGAAGGAATACATTATGCATTTTGGTCTTCGCTTCTTGGTTATGGGTGTATTTTGATGTTTTGAGCTTTCGAACGAGTTTGTATATGGTTTATATACTTGTTAGTGTGATAGGATAGGGTCCCCGTTAGCTCGGGTGAGTTTTCGACCACCTGGAGCATTTTGAAAGTTGCAAATTTTTGTTGGTGTCAGGCCCTTCTTCGCGATCGCGGAGGTTGGATCGAGATCTCGGAGTGCATTTGAGTTGGGCAGAATTTTTTCATCACGTTTGTGACAGTAGGTTCAGATTCTAAATGAGTGTGGTAGATTGGCCTTCACACTTGTGACCTTGGCGTCGCGTTAGAGTAGCAGTGAGGCATGTTGGGGATGGCCAGGTGCTTGGCCTTCGCGTTCGCGGACGAGGACCATGTTCGCGTAGGCCTGTGGAGTTTGTGCATCGTGTTCGCAGGTTGGAGGCTGCATTCACGAAGGCTTATTTTGAGGCTGTGGATTTTTGTGCTTCGTGAACGCGAGGCAGTGGTCGCTGTTCACGAAGGGTATCGCTGGACAGACTTATTAGTGTTATAATTTTGGGATTTAGACCCACTATTTCATATTTTGAACCCTAGACTTACAGAGGGACGATTTTTGAAGAGGATTTTCCTACAAGACAAGAGGGAAAATGATTTCTACTTGATGTTGATATTATATCTCGTTTTCCCATGGATTATTACACATAGATTATATCTTGGGGATTTGGGAACCGATTTAGCTAGCGTTTGGCCATAGATCCCAAATTTGTTTTGAAAAATATGTTTTGGGTGAAGTTTGGCTTGAAGATGAAAATGTATTTGGACATACGTTTTCAAAACATATTTTCCAAATTTATTTTGGAAAAACATGTGTAATATGAGGGATTTGGCCCAAAACCAGCTCAATAGCTGGTTTTGGGATTGGGATTTTGCCAAAATTTATGGCCAAACATGTGTTTTCCAAATAAATCCCAAGTTTATTTTGGCAAAATCTATGGCCAAACGGGTCCTTAAATTCGGATCTAGATGAAACTTGTATTGGAATGGGTAACCGAGATTTATGAGTTTGGTCAGGTGCCCAGATGCGGGCTCGGGATGACTTTGTGTAGTTGTATAAATATTGAATCTTTATTGTTTAGGGTTGTTTCCTATGAATTTATTGATGTTATTGAGTTTATTTTTACTAGATTCGAGCAGTTCGAAGGTTGATTTGCGTGGTAAGGCATTTTTAGAGTATTGATTTGGCTTGTTTGAAGTAAGTATCTTGCCTACTTGGTTTGAGGTACTAGTTGCTTGAATTGTTGATGATGGCTACATGCCAAGGGTGACATATATGCGGGGGATGAGCATGTGTTCATGCACCGGATTTTATCCATGCTTGGGGTAGTGCTTAGGCGATATTATACCTTGAATTGAATACTAAGCTTCATGTTATCATGCTTGATATGTTTTTACCCCTTCGTGAGCTACTTGAATCATGTTAGTGAACATGTGTAGGTTAATCTCATGTTCAAACATGATAATTGCTATTTTGTGGAATATTCGCCCAATTGGAGCTATGATCGCACACTTTGCACATGCATATACCTTAGCATGTCACTTTTATCAGTCCATGAGTATATGATTTCATATTCATCGTTCGTATACATGTATTCTTGTATATGCTTTCTGTGTGATATGGACTGGATTGGTACCACGTGAGTGGTGCATGCAGATTGAGTTATGATAACATGTGAGTGGCCCCTACGGTTGTTATATCATGGTACGTGAGTTGTCCGTGTAGTGTGTGGATAAGGATCCATCCCCCTAGGGTTGTCCTCCCTTGTTTCTCTCTTGATGACGTACACGCGGTATGAGAAAAACTTATCAGTGTTTGGTTTTTGCATCTCTTCTCTATTTGCAATAACCTTGTATGTATACATGTTTTTATTGCATATCTTTCCTGTGTGCTAGATTTGGAATGTACACATGCATCATTATGTATACCTTCTCTATATGTTGTTTTGACTGGAAGGTGAAGGCAGTACATATATTCTCTATATGTTAACCTATGCACATTGACTTAGTTTTTAATGCATATCTTCTCTATATGCTAATGTTGATGATCCTTTGATGTTGAATGCATATCTTATCTATATATTGAGCGGTTAAACTATAATAAGACTTGGCACATCTTCTATATGTGAACTGATTTGGATATACATGTGTTTCATGTTTAGTCGGTACCATTGTTGTGTACTTATATATTATGAACTAAGCAGGTTGTTAAATGAGTATCATTGGTTATTCTTTCCACTACTATCTCGCCGAGGTTAGTCATGATATGTACATAGTACATGAGGTCGGTTGTACTCATACTACACTCTGCACTTAATTGTGCAGATTCAAGAGTTGGACCTAGCCGAGCTTTCTGAGTAGAGCTATTTGCTGAGTTTTGAAGACCGAGGTAGAGTTGCTTCTTGATCCCAGTCCCTAATGTCTCTTCATGTATTTCATATTGTAGAGCTCATGACTCAGTGTTACCAGTTTTGGGTAGTTGTATTATTATTTGATATATTTATGGTTATCAGCCTTTTAGACTTACCTATTCTGTAATTCGTGATAATGTTTTCGTTATTATTATATGACTCGCTTGCCTATCAAGTGTGTTAGGCGCCATCACAACTGGCGGAGGTTTTGGGTCATGAAATTTGGAAGGGTTATAGGTTAAATGAATCGAAGCGAGTGAATTTCCGCAAAATTTCCAACTTATGTAGTGACTTAAGGACTGTACATTAGAGGTACCGGCCGATGTTATAACCCGTACTTTTGGGGTAATACTAGGATTTCTTAACATTCTAAGAAGGTCGTGTTATGAGTTATTTTAATTGTATAATATTCGTATGTTAAGTGTTGAAGTCAAGAAAGTTGTAAAACAAAAGTCGGCAAAAGTTATCGCAAGTTACATTCATAAGTTTACTGAATTTTAGGTCTGATGTCACTCAACTTTCCTCAAAATATACCTGGAGTTATGAGATGATCCATCCACCAAATTGAAGGTCTACGAATCTAGTTTCCAACTTATTAAATTGTTTGTTGATACGACATCGCGGTAGGGAGACAAACACATTTTAGCAAGAGTACATAGACAACCCCATTGAGAGCCACATAGGCAGTGGAGATTATTTTTTATGTTATAAATTGGAGAAGCACTTTCGCCCACCTCATTTCTCATCAAAAACAAAACCTTAAGCTCCCTAAGTGCTCCCAAAGCATCTCCCTATCATTCAAGCAAATCCCACAAAAGTTTTTAGGTAATTCTTCCTTTGGAAAGATCATAGTACTTGTATAAGCTTAGTTCTTCCTTGTTGTTGTTGAGCTGGTGATTTCTTCAGGTTGAAGCAAGTTGTCTAACGGTTGTATCTTATTGTTTAATGTAATATCTTATTCTCCTTCATGTGTATAGATTGAGCTTTAGATATGCTTAGATGAAAACAAGTTAATACAATGTTGTAGTTGAGTTGAGGGTTATCAATAGGATGTTTTAGGGTTGTTATTGTTGCTTTTGAGGTGTTGGACGTGTGGTTGTTGTTTGTGGTTGTTGTTTTTGTTATTCTAAACTTGAGGAATAATAAAGAAATAGAAGAGATATTGTCTAATTATCGTAGAACGAGTTTGTCGCTCATTAGCTAGTTGGTATGTTTCTCTTGTTGATATAGTGTTATTTTATTGTTGTAGAATAGTTGGGAAGAAGTTGATTCCATTGTAATTTTTGAAGTATTGGTTTCAAAGGTATGTTAAGGCTATTTCTTTCTTTGTTCAGCGTGAATTCCAAACAAGTTTCCTTCCAAGTGTAATTCCGAGAAGTAGAACCTCATAGATGTTCTATTCGTGTGTTCGATGATTCCATGAACATTCTATTTGGTACTGCCCCTAGAAGATGAGTTTCATATGATTATTGATAGTCTTTTTATTCTCCCAGAAAGTGTATATTAGCCATATCATCACCCTCATAAACACTTCTGTAACTTGACCAATGTTAGCTAGAGTTAACATGAGAACTTTATGTGCTTTATATTTGTTATATGTTATGATAGACAATACGAATAGGTCCAATGGCCTGGTAGTTACAGGTGTGCTAGCCTGGAAGTTACGGGTTTGATAACCTGGTAGTTACAGTCTCGCTAGTCTTGGAGATATCGGCTTGATAGTGGAGAAATTACATATTCACTAATCTGGTAGCTAGCACATACGTACGAGATCCTATTTGTGATATAGCATATTAGTTGTTACTTGATTATGAAAATTACGTACTATAGATTTAAATGATTTGTTAGTTGGTGTGGGTATTACTTCCAAGGGTCCAAAGTAAGGAGATTACGAGACAACGAGATGTATCCGGGTTGGTAAGAGTATAGTATATACCTTGCAGGTTGCCTTGTTACTTGATATACATGTGCAATTATTTCCTTCATCATTCCTTCATTTAATTTTTGTACTTAGATTTGATTATCCAGTTGCCTTACATATTTAGTACATTCTTTCGTACTGACGTCCCTTTACTGGGGGTACAGTGTTTCACACCGCAGGTTCAGATAGACAGACTGATGAACCTCTAGAGTAAGCAGTTTCAGTGTTCAGCAGTTGATCAGTCAGACTCCATATCATCCGGGGTGCAGCCGAGTCCAGTGGTACTTTATTTTGGTTATGCATATAAACTCTATGGGTAGGTCGAGACTCTATCCCGACCATGTTACTTATGTCAGATACTCTTAGAGTCTTTTGCAGACGTAGATATACATGTGGTCAGTCGTACTAGTTTATATGGTGGCCTTGTCAGCCCGTGTAGATGTACATTTTGGAGTTTTTAATATATCTATGTAACGATACTCATGATGGCCTTGTCATCCCTTATATGCATATCATTGTTGGTTGTTTATGAGCTGATGTCATATGTTACAGCCTTGTTGGCCTATATATTTCTGTATACGTTGTGGTACATGATTTATAGGTTAGTATTTTCAGTCAAGTTAGGCACCAGGTGCCAGTCGTGCCTCCATAGGTTTGGAGCGTGGAAATCAAGTCATTACACAGATTAGAAAAAGTGCAAGTCTTTTTTGTATGCAGTTTATACTCGTGTAGACAAAGAGTGCGTGCGACATGTAGTTTAAGCTCGCACATTAAGAAGCATGTCAACATGCAGTTTAAGCTCGTCCATCGACGAGCATAGCAACTTGCAGTTTAGTCTCGTACCTCGGGGAGAATTTTGGAAAAGAATTCCAGTGATGTAACTGGCCTCAAAATCCTTTGTGATGAAGCATTGTTGCACTTCATCTTGAAGTTCAAATTTACACTTCTCCAAAGTTGAAGCTGATTTGAACTTAATCTTATGTCAACTTTTGAACATTGACTCTTGCAAGATTTTTTATGATTTTGTCTTTTACGAGAAACAAAGCCCATTTGTCACCTTATTTTTTGGGGGAGTTATTATCTTCTTTGAAAGTGTTTGAAGTATGCTTTAAGACGAGAACTTTAGTTGGTCCAAAACACCCAAATTGTTGAGTGGCAGTTCCTTGTTCAACTTTCATAGGTGCAATAAAGGGCGTACATCTTAGATCTTCTAACATTGAGTCCTTCTAATAGTCGAGTTTTGCACTAATATGGTGAACACCAGTTTCTTCAGTAGCATCAATGAGCTTTTCCCATCTCTAACCAATGTCATGATCTTCTCTTCAAAACGAAGCATTTTTATGTTGGGTAACCGACGATGTAATGAACTAGCAGTACTTGGGATCGTCAATTTTGTTGGCTTCTTCATGTCATTTTGACGTAGGAAGCTCAATTACCTTCTTGTTTAGCAATTCATCAAAACTGTGGGTACATTACAGTTGGAAAAAGGATACACATTTGCTTCCAATTCCTTCAAGGTTGGGTGATACTTCTCTTCTTGAGGACGTCAACTTGCAACTTTTTGTTTCAACTCCTGTTTTGTGGTAAGTATTGCAGAAGTTTCTCCCACTATACTATCATGCTTCTTCAGTTTAATATTTTGGTGGTCTCTTAAATTCCTTCTCTTCCTTCTTTACATCGAAGATGGGCAAAGTCTTTCCATGGAATGCAATGCTTAACCCCATGTCATGTGAGCGCGTCAAAAATTCTTCAAAAGTCCGTGGCTTAATCCCTTGGAGAATGTAAGAAAGGACCAAATGAATTCCTTGTATCAACGGTAGGAATTTCTAAGAGTCAATCTTTTCATTACGGACTCAAAGCTCGCCAACAGCTTATGTAGTTCATTATGGGTTCATCTTTACCTTGTCTGGTATTGGGCAATTTCATCATGCTCACTATATGATGAGTGCTGTAAAGATGATTGAAAAATTCACTTTCAAGTTGCTCCCAACAATCAATTGACCTATTTTCTAAGTTTGTGTACCAATAAAAGGCGTTTTCTTTCAACGAACGAACAAACTACTTGACAAGGAGGTCGTTGTGTATACTAGCACCGCCACAAGTTTTAATGAACTAGGCAATGTGCTGTCTTGGATTTTCCTTCACAATAAATTATATTAGCTTTGATGGTTGATAGCCAGTTAGCATAGGTAAACAATATATCCGCTTTGTAGTAGTGCAATGAGATTTGTGATAGTCCAATATATTGAGCTTTGATAGTGCTTATTATCATGTTTTGTAGTTATTGGAAAAATAACGTTGTAGCTAAAAAGATTGGTCGGCATGTTGGACATTAATGGACTTGATAGGAGATTTTAAAGAAATTTCCTTTTGCAGTGTTGGATCATGACTTGATTCACCATGGTTGTAGAGTTCCAACTTGCTCATGAGTGGCGATTTGGCTATCTTTCTCTTCAACAGATTCTTTTCAAAGTATTGACGTTCTGCATCATCACGGCAAGCTGCTTATCCACATTAGTTACGTTGATCACCATGGTATTAACCACGTTAGAAGTTGAAGTATTTGCCAAATCTTCAAATCTGCTAAAGTTGGAGCCCATATGAAGAACTTTGTTGGACAACCATAGTAAGGTGTTGTCCCTAGAGATTGTAGTTGTCACCTCTTGTTTATTCTTGGATGGGATACTATAACTCCTTTTCAAGGCCATAACAACAGTCGGCTTCGAAGTATGCAGATTCGATTTGTGAGAAAAAGAGATAAGGATCAGAGTTGTTCCCACTGTGCCTGCCAAAAATGTGTTCGTCATAAATTTTAAACATAGAAAATAAATAACTGCAATAACAAAATAACTGTGAGAAATAATTATTTTATTACTTTATATTTTTGAGTAGAACTCAGCTTTATCGCTTGATTCTAATTCTCAGTTTGTTCACGTCGATGAGGGCTGATGAAGCATCATGCTCGAGGGAAGGATGGACTTTTAGTGATGTGCTGAATCTTCATGAACTTTGAGCAATACTTCGGATTGTTCTTGAAGGAAAGATTTCTCGAGAAATCTCTTTCTTGTTATATACTTCTAGAGTAAGATATGAAGCACATTTTATTCTCTCTTTTCACTAGTTAAGATCTTCAAAAGGGAGTATGCGGCCCCATTATATAGGTGTGAACTAAGCTTTAGGTAGAGTAGCTTCCAAATTACTCTAGTGGATCACTAGGCTTGAAGATCATGTATTGGGCTCATTTTAGAAGCCCAACTTTAATGTCCAGCTTAACGTAATTGGACTTAAATTAAGTTATTTGATTTTGACTTTAATAAATTCATCTTTATAGATCGAAAATATTGACTTGGGTCAATGTGTGTTGTATTTATGATTTAGCTCAAATTTATATGGGTGTTTTCTAGTAAATTTTTAACGTCTATATCATATTCAAGAAAACACATACTTTGCTCACACCTCTACACTCTGACCTTACATGTAATAATTAAAAATTGATGTTTTCATATATCATTAAGATTTAAAAACTTGCTTCTAAAGAAAAAGTTACCAACCAGAATGAAGAATAAATGTGGACTGCTGCAAAATTGGCAGAAGACAAATTTGAGCCATAATTCAAACAAAAATGTATAAAGACAATCATATGTCTAGGAAAAGACTATGATCACGTTATGCTTTCATAGAAGACCCTATATGCTGGTGCGGATCTAGCATTGCAAGTATGGATTCAGCTCAACCAATTACTTTAGTTCAAATATAATATTTATCTTAAAAATTTATTCAATATGTATAATTTATTAATTAAGAATATAGTAGCTTTAAAATGCTAAAATTCAGAACGCATAAACATTAATTCTTACTTCACTCCGGGCCATATGCTGAAGTCGGTATTTCTCAATACATTGCTTTGGCAATATATGGAATATAATTTTATCCTTGGAAGGAAAAATTATGGAAGAACCACTTGAAGAGCGTTTAAATTTTGATGCCAGGTGAAGCGCCTTTGGCCTCAAAACTTCAATGTGTGCTATATTACGAGCGTCGTCTTAAACAGGACAACACAAATAACAAATATAACTTACAAAACAATTTGTGTTATGAAAAAGTTGTGTAAAACCATGTAATATGTGTTCTTCGGGGTTATCTTTACTAAGAAACGATAGATTCATTGTTACGGAAAAGTTAAGCATGAGAGAGCCCCCATTGTATCGGAATTAGGCGCCAACTATATGTTAATGATGTATTTTTACAAATGATTTTTAACTCAATCGTTTCTATATTTTTTTTGCCTTTGGCAATTGTTTTTTGGAACCTTTTCGAGGGTTCTTTTTAGGATTTATAGCATGTTTGGCCAAGCTGCATAAATCAGCTTATTTTGAGATGTGCTTTTTTTCAAAAGTGCTTTCTCAAAAGTACTTTTGGCAAGAAACAGTTTGTGTTTGACTGATTAATTTGAAAAGCACATATGGGCAACAATTAACGTTTGGCCAAACTTTAAAAAACTATTTCTAAGTGTATTTTTCTCAAAAATGCTTTTGCCTTTAGAGAGAAGTTCTTTTTTTTGCTTCTTCTCTTCAAAAGTAATTTTTTTTTCTTTTAAAAGCTTTGGCAAACACCTTAATTTTAGAAAAAAAGTATTTGTGATAAAAAATAAAGTATTTTTACTCAAAAAAAGCTTGGTCAAACAAGCCATTAGTTTGTTAAGCGTGGGTACATCTTTTGCTTGTTCTCTTATTAAGTTTGACTTGCTACTCTAAAATTACAAAAATTGGATTGCCCCCACTTTGACAACTAACCGTACTTGTCATTTTCAAAGCTAAAACTAAAGTGATATGCCCCAGTCGTTAAACATAACCCGTGTTGCTTTGGAAAAAAAATATTTAATTTATATACACGTTTACTATAAAATTCTTTGTAGAGGCAAAATAAATACTACAAATTGGTATAATTTTACTTTTCAGATGATTACTTTCATTTATTATGAGCAAAGAAAAGGGACAAAACTCGTGCGGTTTAATCAGTGAGTCAATGCGACCGATTTCAGAATTGACTCAACAACTTCCATCAAATTTCATTACACTCATACATAAAGCGCAAAATACAGACTCTGACTGCGAACAACTTTGAAATTCTTGAATTAAGTGGACGATCAATCTATTTAATTTTTCAGAAATCCATAGATATGAATTTCCCCCAAATTCGAACAGAAAACCCTAACCCTAGCCCCAAATTTTCCCTTTAGATTCTCCCATGTGCTAATCTCCAATTCCAATTCTCCCTTCCCTTTTCTGGTAACCCACTGTCAAAACCCCAATAATATAGGTATATTTATACATATATAAACATATATCAGGAATGGGGGAATGTGGAGCTGGGAGCATTGTTTGGGTCCGAAGACGAAATGGGTCGTGGTGGCCCGGCAAAATACTTGGGCCTGATGAGCTTTCAGCTTCTCATTTGATATCCCCACGATCTGGAACTCCAGTTAAGCTTCTCGGCAGGGAAGATGCCAGTGTGTATGTACCTTTTTACCCTTTATTTTATCTTATTCTCCAAGTATTTTACTGTGCAAGGTAATTACTGCAGGTTGATTATTAATTTCTTGCATGTAAATTCTTAGTTGCAGTAAACTTTGAGTATAATTGTTGATGCTAGTATTACTTAATGCTTTATAGTAATAATAGGATAGTTCATAGTTAGAAGTTTGGACTCCTTGCCATCAGTCATTATGAAGGAAGAGAAAGGGAACATGATATTGCTTCCTGATTAGCTCGCTTTCCTTGTTAAAAGCGATCAAGAGTTCCCCGGTCATTCTTGAGTTTGGAAGAATTAGCACTGCTACGGGTAATAGGTATGCAGGCTGCCTTAGGAGATCAGAGCTCTTCATATTGGTTGAAACTTGAAATTTCTTATTTCTCCTTTGACTGTGACAATAGGAAACTATAGGAAAATCTCTGCATATCACTGTAAAAGGATTGACCAAGGTTGGTATTTTGCTTCTGCTGTGAAGTGATCCCATTTCTCCCATACATATTGATAATAGAAACCACCCCCCCCCCCCCCCCCGTGGGGGCTTTTTTTGTTTTTTTGGGGGGTTGTTTTTTTTTTTGTTTTTTCCCTTTTTCTCCTGCTT